>BQNB010065861.1:14279-34783 GCA_026074375.1 Tanacetum coccineum | reverse complement strand
GTCTCATATAGAGGTCGTTCTGTATTGCTTAGAAGTATGATAATCATGAAGTCACACTCCCTCGGTTGCCATTATACTCTGATATTTTAGGGGTGTGACACTTCTCCATATGGATCTCTTCGGTCCATCCGCCGTACGGAGTGACGAAGGAAACCGTTACACCCTAGTCATAGTAGATGACTACTCTAGGTATACTTGAACTAGATTTCTTAAGGATAAAACCGAAGCTTTCGATCAATTCGAAATATTTAGTAGGAAAATCCAAAACCACGCCATTCTGTAACTATAGTTACAAATTCTCTACCTTGAAGTATCCTATTTTTCCTTTCGACCACGCCATTCAAAATATTTAGTAGGAAAATCCAAAACCAATTAGCTTATGCTTGCGCCTTAGACTTTAAAATGTTCCAAATGGATGTAAAAAGTGCATTCCTGAACGGTTTTATCAATGAGGAGGTATACGTGGCACAACCTCCAGGATTCATTGATTTCGAAAAACCGGATCATGTTTATAAATTAAAGAAAGCTTTATATGGTCTTAAACAAGCACCCTAAGCTTGGTATGATAGATTAAAAGCCTTCCTTATTAAACATGAATATAAAATGGGAATGGTAGATAACACTCTTTTTACTAAGAAGAAAAGTTCAAACCTCATCATTGTTCAAATATATGTCTATGACATTATATTCGGTTCACTTGTCAAGACATGTGTGATGAATTTGCCAAAATCATGCATGACGAGTTCAAGATGAGCATGATGGGTAACTTCTTCCTTGGATTACAAATTAAACAAATGGAAGATGGTATATTCTTTAATCAGTCTAAGTATATTAAAGAAATGCCTAAGAAATTTGGTCTAGAAGATTCTAAACCAATGAAAACCCCCATGTCCTCCGATACTAAACTTATGAAAGATGAAGAGTGTGAGTCGGTAGATAGTACCAAGTATCGAGGTATGATAGGTAGTTTATTATACCTAATGGCAAGTAGGCCCGATATCATGTTTAGTGTCTGCTTCTGTGCCCGCTTCCAATAGGCTCCCAAAACCTCTCACCTTGAAGCGGTTAAGCATATCTTCCGATACATTAAAGGCACTACGCACTTAGGATTATGGTATCCTAAGGGGACCGACATAGAAACCATAGTATATGCCGACTCTGATCATGCGGGAGATTATGTAGACCGAAAGAGCACTAGCGGTATTTGTACGTTCGTGGGATGTTGTTTGACATCTTGGTTCTCGAAGAAACAAATCGCTCTTGCTATATCCACTACCGAAGCCGAATACGTAAGCACCGGAAAGGCATGTCAACAAGCACTATGGATGAAACAAGCTCTCATCGACTACGACATACGACTCGATGACGTTCCCATCATGTGCGACAACAAAGGCGCGATTGACCTTAGCAAAAACCCGATGCAACATTCTCGTACCAAACACATCGAAATACGTCACCACTTTCTTCGTGATAATGTCCAGAAAGGACATATCTCAATCAAAAAAGTGCCGTCCATCGACAACATCGTCGACATTCTTACTAAACCCCTTAAACGTGAATCGTTTAACTATCTACGTCTTGGTTTAGGAATGATGGAACACATTCCATAAATCATCTTAGTTCGCTTCTCTTTCTTCTGTCTCAATTCTAGTCCGTGTTCCATTCCGTGTCGTGACAACTTAAATACTTCATCCGAAGTACTTTAAGCATATTTAATTCGCGAAATGCAAATATTATCATCCTTCTTTGTAAAATTTTCATCAAAAACCAAGTCCAAAAACCCTTGGCTAAGGGCGGCCCCCATTATATTTGGGACCGCTAATAAATATGGGACCGCCACCAGCAAGTCACAAAATGGGATACTTAAACAAAAAATTTTCAAAACAGAAAAACAATACACCCCCTTACCTGATGCCATTGACGAACACGACTCAAAACCCACCAAAACTCAAAATCAACCATCTAAACATCAATTGAAGATCAAATCAACACTAATAATCAATCCTAATATCACAAAGATCATTAATTGTAAGTCATTTCATCTATTTTCTTTCAATTTGAGTCTAGGGTTCATGATGAACACCAAAAAATTGAAATTTGGTATTTTCGATTTTTCTTTCAATTTTGTACAATTAAGAGTACTAGGATACAATGTATAACTAATATGCTTCTCGTAGATATAGGATTTTCATACATTAGTGAATTTGTTGAAAAATTGATTTCGAACCAAAACCCCAATTTTATTTTCAAATCACTCACGTTAGGAACATAATAAATTTGTTGTTATGCATTGTTAATCCAACCCAAAAACGTTTTCAAACATATGCATAATGATCTCATGAACAAATTTCGAGATACATAATTCATATGTATTTTTTGACTTGTTTGGATGAGCAAAATCAAATTAAGGAGCATTTGGGTTAATGGTATGTGCTTAATTACACATACCATTTACCTAATAAAACGGACTTAAAAGACCAAAAATACTTTGTATTCGTGTGTTTTCCATTTTTATTGTGCAGGTAACGGATATACGATTAAAGGACAAAAACGAAGCCAAAACGAGAAAAATGAGCACGGGAATGGAAAAAGCCTGAAAAGTCAAGGTCAAAGTCAAAAAGTCAACCCCGCAAAGTCGAAATCAAACCGAATCCGAAACCGAAGAAAACTTATCGGGCCAACCGCCATTTTTATTTAGGCCAAGTCGCGCACAATAAGCTTTCATGGACGAGGCTTTATAAGCATTTATATCAATTGGGCTTATATTACAAATATTGTCAAAGTTATTAGGCCCAATATCCATTTTACGGCGTTAAGCCCAATTCCTTTAACACCTTACAAGTTAGTCCATAATGACTAACATTGTTAGTCCAAAAGGACTAACGGTGCAAACATATATCAACTTCAGGGGCTTAAACTGTCAAACCTTCACCCTGCCAAATAACCAAACCTTTTCCCACCCAATAGGTACTATTCATTATCTTTTTCCCTAACCCCCTGCAACCCCACGACAAACCCAATGAACCCCACAACTTAACCCCACCTCACAAAACAACAATTGCCATGTTGGCAATCCAAGACATCCTCATTCGTCTATGGTTGAAGACAAGAAATCAAGGGCTAGGATTGAAAGGCTTGGAGCCAAAGAAAAATGAAGGGCCATGATGAGGTTTTGATGCTCCACAAACAACAAAAATACAACAAGCACAAGTGCTAGTTTATTCGGATATATAGAGGCTTATTTTCTTCATTGTAAAGGTATCTAGGAGTAGTTTAATGTAACTTAGGGGTAGCTTAAAAATTATTTTTAATGTATTTTTCTTTAAAAAGCAATGTACTGTTTTTATGATTAATGAAAAGTTTAAGTTTCCTTTAAATCTGTGTTACTTTATCCGGTTTTACTTTAAGCTTAATTTACCTATTATTATTGTTATTAAGTTCTCATAAGTTTGTATAAGCTACCTAGCCACCTCACAAATCTGTTTACACTAATGAGTCCATTAAACTCATTAGTGTGAACCTTGGTTACTGAAAGAGTTTGATTTGAAAAGAATAGCTAGGTAAAGTAACAAGGAGTCAAGGAAGAGCTTATGGGTTAAATAGATTGCTTATTCATAAGCTGTGTAGGATTTAGAGCTTACTTAGGGATAAAAAAACTCCTGTTTTGATTAAGGAGTCAAGGTACACTTTCCATTTCTCATTTTTAAGCTTGTTTTACTGTTTTACTTACTTTCTGCTTAAAACCTGTTTATTTCTGCTTATTCTGCTTTAATCATGCTTATTTTGTCCTAATATTCCTTATTACATTTAGATTAAAGCTTTTTGTAATCTGTTATTAGCTTAAAACTACTTTTCATAAAATAAAGGGGTGTTTGGGTTAACTGCCAAAATGGGTCTAAAGGAGTCTTAAAAATGTTTGGGTCATTAAGCCAATTTTAACAAGCCCTTTTAAGTTGATTTAAGCTGTTTTTGAAAGACTTTAAAGTTTAAATCTCATGTTTTAGTTTATTTCTATTAGTGGTTTAAATGTGTGGATTTTTAATTTCTTAGTTCAGCTTATATGATTAGATTTTTAATAGTGGTTTTTGGTGTTTGTTATAAGCTTGTGTTAGGACTTATATTACAGTAGAAAGTAGTCTGTACAAGTATGCATTTGTCTATTTTAGTTAAGTCAAAATCTGTCTTAAGTCCAAGTTTGTAGTTTTTCAGTTTTAAAGCCACTTTTCAATCTTAAAATTAGACTAGTTAAAATTAGTTATAGGTTCTGAAATTCATTATATAAGCCAGGGTTCTAAATAGCGGAGACATTGATGACTATAGCGGCGAGATGCGCGTGGAGTGGCTCACGACCCACCTCCCCTTACGAAACAGACCCGAGGCGGCTCTTGAGGAGTGCGCGTTGCAATAAGGCGCCATATTAGCGCGATTATAGGTGGGTTTTTTTTTAAGCTTTAAAAAATTTCATGAATTTGAGCTTATTTACAAGTATTTATGCTTTGGGTTGTATCGGATTCGGGCTTAGAACCCCGTTACTCATTTTAATCCTGTACGCTTAACTAATATTGACCACTCTATTAATATTTTTGCCGCTTGGAAAGATCACGCCTTAAAAACGCTATGACGCAACGCCTCACGCTAAAGCTTGAGGCTTGGCTATACCGCTACGCCACGCTTCACGCTATTTATAACCTTGATATAAGCTCATTGGTTTATAAGCTTGATCTGTTTTAGCTCATTCTATTCTTTGAACTTATTTTACAAGCTTATTTTTAGGGCTGCAAAAAGCCTTTTGTCCTTGAAAAACTCAGCAGCTACTGAGGGTAGTCAGCCATTTTCATTAAGCATTTTCATGGCTTAGTTTTGTTTCAAACCCCTTTTTCTTTGCTGCTTATTGTAGCTTGTTGGACAAGATTTTCAGTGGTATAAGCCACTTGGCCATAAGGATCCACTAACTAGCTTTCACAATTAAGTAGGAAAGTGCACCTTAGGCTGTGTGGTTAAGCAGTTTTATCCAAAAAGGGGTATTGGACCTTCAGATATTTTCTGCTTATTTTTGAGTGCTTAATTTTTGTTCCTTGTTGCTTATTAGGTTTGGCTTACCATCTTTTCTAGCTTAGTTGTCAATTCAAATTGCTTATTAGGTTTTAATTTTTAGTTTAAAAGCTAAAATTAGTTGTATTCTATCTTTTCTGTCACATGTTTTAAAATGCTTTTTAAATGCTTTTCTGCTTATTTCACTTAGCTTATTTGTGATCCTTATAGCTTAGTAGGTGTAGGTTTAGGATTGTTTCAGCTTATTTGTGTTTCTATTTGCTTAATGAGTCTTTAAAAGTCCTAAGAAACTAGCTTTTAGTCACATAGTTAAAATAAGCCAATCTGCCACTTTTTAGTCTGCTCTTTCCTAGCTTATTTTTTAGTTTTGTCAAAAAGTCCTTTTACTAAAATTGCTTATTTTTCTCTTATCTTTAACTGTTTAAAAAAGAAATTAAAAAAATGTTTGTTAAAAAGGAGAGGCCACAGGGGTCGAACCTGTGACCTCTCCCTTTGCACACACACGTCCCAAACAACACACACACTAACCATTAGCACCAGTAGGGCCATCTGTTTTACAATTGCACCATTTAATTCTAATACTCTTTTTGCCCAATAAGCCTATCAGCCTTCATTAGCTTATTTCCAGCTTATTCCTTTAAGCTGGTTTCTTCCTTTTATTTTTCTTAGATTTAGAATTATTCCAACTACTTTTCATGAATTTTTCAGATTTTTCCAACTTCGTTTAGTATTTTTAATCAATTTTTTTATTAAAACTGTTTTTAATTCATAATAAATTAAATAAAAGTCAAAAAAAATATAATTCTTTTTTTTTAATTTTCTTTTATCATTTAGGACTTAGGAAAATTAAATTTGCTTTCGTAGGGTTAAATTTGTAGAATTTTGTTTTTTAAAGAACGGGATTTGGTCCCGTTATCGTTTTTCTTCGTTTTTTCACTTTAAATGCTTACATTTTTTGTTTACTTTTCTTTGTTCTTGCATTTTAGTCACTTAGGATTTATAAAAAGTTAAAAAATCATTTTAGGATTAAATTTTGATAATTTAGGTTTCGAGTCGCGTTTTTACGTTCCCGTTTACGTTTTTAGGGTTTTAGCTTTAATAACTTTCGTTTTTAGTTTGCCTTAATTGCTTTTTCCCGTAGAATTAGAAAACCCATTCAAAGCCTTATTACATTCAAACATCAAATATCAAACCGACTCTCGACTTTCCATTTCACGCCTCGTTGGGAGAACGACACGGGTGATTACTTACCCGGAGTGAGAAACCGATACTTCCGGTAATACTATACTACTATTATTGATATTATCCTATTTATTATATATTTATATGTATTAAAAGGAATCTGTCAATTTTTGGCGCCGCTGCCGGGGAGGTGTGTACGATCATCGAGTTGAAGTTTGTTGTGCCTTGAAGACCCTTCCTCGTGAAGTTATCATTCTCGTTTGTGAATATTTTCTTCTTATTTTTATAAAAATATAAAAATACAAAAATATTTTTCATTTCTTTAAAAAAAACAAGAAAAATCAAAAATATAAAAACATTGTCCATAAAAACAATAAAAATCATCATCAATATAATGCTTTCAACTGAAGCATTATCATAATAAGTTCCCGAACAAAAGATTTAAAACTTGCCTTTGTGTCACTTGTGAAATACGGCTCACCTTTAAGGGATTAACAAACTATAAGAGGGGTATAAGGAGGGTTGTTCCGAGGAACTACGACCTAAAAGGAGAAGGTTTTTAATAGCTTCACGCTTTCCTACTCCTCCGCTCCTTTGTGCGTTTTTCTTTTAGAGAGCTACTGTGAAACGAGTTGATTATTGGTTTAAGTTGTCTTATCTCATTTTGTCCGTTAATAAAATATGTTGCTTAAAAAACTCGAAAAACCAAAAATAATCTTCTTTTTCTTCTTATCCATTTAATTCTTTTCTTAACCCTCTTAATTGTTTAATTCTTATGGCGTCATTCGACTATCGTTTAAATACCCTTTACGCGATTAAAGAATGCTCGTCTTGTGGAGCTTTGTACACTAGAAACTGTGGTTGTTCAAAAGGGAGTCTTGAAGACAAGATTCTTGTTCCCGTACCCGACTCGTCTCAACGACCCCTTATTTTTGAAAAAATTTGTCTCAATTGTGGAGACCCGGTTCATGGTCTATATTGTCGACAATGTGCTCTAATACGAAAGACATTGGAGGAAGTTTTTCAAGATTTCCAAGACACTTCCGAGTCATCCGATGACGATACTAACTTTGTTAATGAAAATCAAGAGCCATTCGTTGTCAATCAAGACCCCGGTAAAAATTCCTCGCAAAGTCCTCCACAAATTAACCACAATTGTTGTTACGAGTGTGGTGATTCGTTAGATGGAATCTTTTGTCAACGATGCACTTGTAAGTCTTGTGGGAAAGGTGCTCATATTGGTTATAATTGTCCACCGAAAGCTCCGATTATCTCTAATCCGGAACCATGCAATCAAACCATTGATGAGCTCCCACAAACTTTGCCAAGTTTTGATCTGACGTGCTATTCCGAAAAAGAAAATTCATTACCTTACGTTTCAAAACCCAACTTTGTTGATGATTCTCCTAACGTTTTCAACCCACCTCCACAACCTCCTATGTATTCTTGTGAATTTTGCGGGAACGATGCTCGTTATGGTCACTATTGTACACCTCAAGTTCCGTTTATCTATCCGGAACCGTGTTACAATCAAGACTTTAATTTCCCGCAAGATTTTCATGATTTTCAACAACAACTTTCAAAAGTTTTCAAACATCAATATTATTTGGGTAGTACCCGTTAGTGGGGGCCGCATGAGACTTTTCACTGTCATACAGTGATCTTCTACTGAACCTTCGGTGTGAAAAATTGCGGGGGTCCTAACGAGACTTATCAATGTCCACCGATGAATAAAATTATACAAGCTATCCATTTTCTGATTCTAATTATTCCGGTTATGACCCAATCTTGATAATTTTCAACCACTACAATTTTCCTGAGGTTGTGAAAATTGGGGGGGGGGCGGGGGGGACATCATGAAATCTTACAATGTCGACCAATGAATGAAGACTTTATCATGAGCAAAATTCTTGCTATGATCCTAATTCTTTTAGTTTTGACCAATTTTAACCCCCGCAATATACCGTCAATCATCCAATCTTCAATACTCAAAATGAGCTTCTCAATTCTCAAAATGAGCTTATGAAGCAAATGACATCCATATGTGATATGGTGGTAATATTTGCAAAAGAAGGGAAGAAGAAAAGCAATTTGAGGAAGATCAAGCTGGCTAAAGATAGATATTGGAAGATTCCAATTTGCTACGATGATGACGATGACGAGGAAAGTTCTATTCCCTTTAAAGATATTATTATTTCTGGACTACCTTCGTGTGTTGCAATCACACCCACTTTATTAACTAAGGAGCCCATTGACTCTCTCATAATGGAGGATGAGCATCTCGACACTATTCCGGTAACGGAATCGGACGAAGTAATAAAGTCTAGTGTTGAGGACCTTGTCCCAATCCAAAGTGAGTCCGAGGGTATTTTCGACGGTGTGTGTGATGTGCCTCTTTGTGATAACCCTACCCCTCTTGAAGTTTTCAAAGATCACTATGAGATTGTCGTCGATTCCAATGATGATTCTTCTTCGAGTGATTTGAATGTCCATCTTCTTATTGCTAACATCGTTGAAGCATTAAAAGATAATCCCACTCCATCTTCCGATTTACTAAACCAAAGATCTTCTCCACATCTCTTAACTCTTTCTTGGAGGAGACTAACACCTTTGATAATTCTTTAACCGAATCAGAAACTTTTTGCTTTAATCTAGAAGAAATTAGTAGTGGCAGTACCAATACTCATTCTGATTATTCTCTTCCGGATTATGAAGCCTTCTATCTTGATGATAATCATATTGAAGAGAAGAGTAGTGGTAGTACCACTACTCATGCTGATTTTTCTCAATATGATTCGTTCATCTTTGACCTTTCGATCGATTCGTTTCCTCCTGCCGATACGAGTGACTTTTATCATAAGGAGTTCGCCGGTGAACTGCTCACATCATATCTCCACCGGAGTATGATCATTTCTGCTTTAAGATTGAACCCGAGATGGGCAATCTTACTATGGATGTGGTGAATGATATTTTCCCAACAAGAGAACCAAGAGTTCATGTGCCTAATGTTTTACCCACCCATCCCACCCTTGACCTGGATATGGATTTCATACTTTTTAGTGATTCTCTCTTCGCTTATATTGTATGGATCTTTATTCCTTTTCTCACGTATCCAGTTGCTCCTCCATATCTTCTCTCCTGTGGGAATGAAGATACCATTTTGACCTCGGCATCTCCATTTATCATTCTTTTATACCGGGTAAATCTCATCGGAGTAGAACTTTCATAAAATTCAATGTTTATCCAAACCACTTAAATGAACGTCCGATGGAGATTTTATCTTCCACTTGCTCCCCCATGGACCAATGAATTCGGGGTCGAGTCAGGCTCAAGACTTGGTTAACAAAAATAAGGCGCTTCGTGGGTGGCAACCCATGCTTATCCATTATATCTTCTTTCTATTTGCTAATAAGTGTTGTGTGTTGTACGGAGGCTCGCCTCCTCTATTATCAGTGTTTTGTGTTTTGTGGTTTATTGTCCAGGATTGCCCGGATTCTGAAGCCTCTCGTGCTCGCGGTTTTGTCCTACGATCACAAGAGCTTCACATCCTCAGCTTCATTTGGGAAATCTAATATCCTAATCTAATCGACTAACGTTTATCTTTAAGCATACTTAATAAACGGCTTAGAATTTGCGTAGAGGCCCTTCTTAAAACACTGAGGACAATGTTTAATTCTAGTATGGGGGATCTTCGATTTGATTGTGCCTACAGCCGTTGTTTTCACGTAATCCCGTTTTTACCATCAAAATTTCAAAAAAATGAAAAAATTTAAAATTTTTCAAAAATAAAATAAGTGTTTTGTCACAATTTTGACTTTCCTGCTGGGTAGAATAAGAATAAATTTTGACTCGATCGAGCGTGTTGAGCTCTAGCTTGTTCCTTAACTTTTGGCTAAAGCGTTCGCGAATATTCGCCGAAGAACAAAAATGATAGGAGTTTAAGTATGAGGTTGGTGGTTAAACAAGGTTATCTATGGAAATCTTTAAGAGTATGTATGTAATTTATGGCTTTTTCTCCCATAAGCTTCTGACTGGATTAATATACGTGCTATTTTCGGAGATTAAACTTAAATCAATAATTTTTTATGTAGTTAAAAAAATATAGTCTTAGTTCAATCTTATACTTAAATTTCTCAAAAAGAAGTCTTCTCTATATTGCTAAAAAAAGAAAAAAAATGATGATGATATGTTGAAAAATGAAAAAATATAATAAATATAAACTATGGACTGATAAAAGTTTGCTGCATCTTGTCGGATCACAACTGATGTTGCAGCCTTCTAAAAGGTTGAGGGTTACAATTGTATCGATGTTTAATAGTAAGTGTGAATTAATAAATAGATCTCTTTTTGTTAAATTTAAATATGCTTTTGAACTTTGACTATTCTATTTTATAAGCTATGTATATACGGAAAATCTGAGAGTTTTTGAAACCTAAGGTCCGTGAGTCCCGATACTAGTCTCTGTGGGGTGTCAAAAGCCTGGTCACTTAGCCGCAAGGTTGGGATGTGCCGAGACGAAAGTCGCTACATGGGATGATCTCGCCTTCAAACTCATTATTCTCGGGTGGAACGTGAAACATAGAATTTTGCAAAACGTTGATCCATGGTTGAAATTCAAAATAGCACATACACCTAAGATATGATAATTGTAGGGAGTGAAAAGTTCACAAGTTGCAAATATGAGTAGTGTTAGCATCTTAACTGATATTTAACTGTGATTTCGTTTTAAGCTTGGTTTGGAGCGAGTGAAAAGTCGAGAACGATGAATTTATCCTTTTTGGGGCATTCTCGGATCGAAATGCATCTTGTTCTATGATCCCTAAAAGTTATAAAATAACGAAAGTCAAATAAGTTAGTTATATGCTTGAAAAAAAAGAGAAAATATAAAAATACAAAAATATGTGTAGGAATAAGTGTATGTATCTTTAAAAAAATGGTAAAAACAGGGCTTGTCGAAGCTATTGATTTCTTAAATTCCCCTTGACGAACACTTAGCTACTTTTCGAGGTTATTAGTCGAGGGGGATCGAGATTCTTAGTTTTCTACGTGCTTACTTATAGCATTGCGTGAGGATACGACAATATCTTAGTATGGGGGATTTTGGTATGCGTTTAATTACACATACCTTTGACCATTAAAAACGAGCTAAAATGACCAAAAACGTACCAAAAATACATTGTATTTGTATGTTTTGCAATTGTATTGCGCAGGTAACAGATATCCGACAAAAGGACGAAAAACAAAGCCAAAGACGACAAAACCGAGCACGAGAACGGAAAGAGCGTGAAGCAAAAGTCAAAGTCAAGCCAAAAGCCAAAAAGTCAAAGTCAGTCAAAGTCAACTCCGAGAAGTGGCATTGAAAAGAGCATCGAAAACCGAACCCAAAAATACTTTGAAGACTAAGTGGGCCCACCCGTACCCACCTAGTGGGCCCGGGTCAGCCCACCTATATACTAAACACTTTAAAAAGCCCACACAATAAACCTAAGCCCATTTCCTTTTTCTTTCTTATACCCGGTCCAAAACTATAAACCTGGCCCAACCCTTAAACACTTAACGGGCATTAGCCCAATCCCTTTTATATACTTACACCGTTAGTCCTTCAAGGACTAGCATTGTTAGTCCTTGAGGACTAACGGTGCAAACCCCAACCAAACCTCAAGGATCAACCATGAACAAGACAAGGACCATACATGTAAAACCCTTATACACTTTCAGGGACCAATTATGCCATTTACCCAAACCTTCACCCCTGTCTCTTATAACACCCTTTTTCCCGCCACAACCAAAAACCCATCACCATCCCCCATCACGTGCACTGTAGCACCCTGCTACAAACGTCCAAAACTCCCACCCCACTCCAAAACAGTTTACCCCACCTCACAAAACCACAAAACCACGCTGGCAATCCTAGGGGTTCTAATTGGTCAAGATGGATCAAGGGTTAGGATTCACTGGCTTGGGGAGCAAGAGAAAATTGAAGGCCAGGATTAAGGGTTCGAGCTCTCTCACCAAACAAAGACAACAAACACAAGGGTTGCACACTCAGAGCCTATAAAAAGAAGAAAGAAAACAAGGACGATGAGTAGTTTTTTTTCTAATTTAGTTTAAGTCTTAGCTTAATTTTTACTGTCTCTTTAATTTATTGTATTTTAAATTCAAGTCTTGTAAGTCTTTTTGTTGATTAATGAAAATTTTCAGTTTTTAAAAATCTGTCTAAATTTGCTTATCTGCCCATTTCAATTCAGCTTATTTCAATGCTTATCTCTTATTGTATTCTGCTTATTAATGCTTGTTTTACTTAATCATCATATGGTTTTAACATTTCCTCTTTTAAAACAGCTTTTTAATGGTATAAAAAATGTGTCAAACCCTTTAAGAGGTGTTTGGGTTAAGACTCAATACGGGTCAAAATCAGTGTCAAATTAGTTTTGGGTCTTAGAGACACTTAGCTTAGGTTTAAATATAAAGTAAAATTCAGCTTAGATAATTATTTAAGGTAAAATTTGGTTTTAAGTTCTTTTGTGAACCATAAGCTCAAATTTTGCACTTCTAGTTAGGTAAATCAGCAAGTAGTTGAATCTTTAAAAAATTGTAGGTTAAGTGTTAGTTTCTTGTTAGCATATTAGTCATAAACATTTAGCCTTTAGGCCTGCATCTTAGTGGTTCTAAGTTTCTTTGCCAATCTGTCAAATTTTTCCTTGTCATTTCAGTGTTCTAGTCTAAATCTCCCTTTTTCTAGCTTAAATTTTAAGTAGTTAGCATTTTCCATAAGTCCTGATTTTTTGTTTAAAACTAGTTTATAGGTCATTATTAATCTGTTATAGCTTATATCTCAAATTTGAGCTTGTTTAGATAGGCTGCTAGTTGGTTCAAAATAGCATAAAAAATCCTCATTAGTCAATATGTTATTGTTGAATCTGCCATAGTAGTTTAAGTGTTATTGCCTTTTAAGTTAGCTAAGCCTGCCTATCTTAGTTTATTTTTATAGCTTATCTAGCCAGCTTATTAGGTTTTCCTTGTAGGCCTTTAAGTTTTTCCTTTAAGCCTCCTTATAAGCTAGTATGTGCATGCCTTCCTGACCCCCTAGGCCTGTTGGTATGCAGTGAGTAGCCCCTGAACTTATTTGCTTCTTTTTGTTTTCTAGCTTATTTTTCCTGGCTTATTTTTCCTTCATTTTGCTTATTTAGGTAGTAGCTTATGTGCTTTAGCTTATTTTCCATTTTCAATTGCTTATTATGTTTTAAAATGCCTAAGTAGTTAGCTCTTTTAGCCCTTAGTTAAAAAACCATAAACTGTCAGCTTATTTCTAGCTTTTCCAGCTTATTAGAATTGCTTATTTAAGTTCATAACAGCTTATTTAGACTAGTCTAGATCCTTTTAGCTTATTTTAGCCCTAGTTGTAGCTTATTTCAGTTTGTAGTTTAAAAGTTCTAAATCCTTAAGTTCACTAGCAATCTGTCTGTCTTTTTAGTGCTTATTCAGCTTATTTAAAAGTTTTCAGTAAAAGTTTTCAGTATTAAAAAGTCTTATTTTCATGTTGTCTTCAAGTTTGTGTAAAAAGAAATAAAAAAATGTTTTTAAAAAAAGAGGAGGCCATGGGGGTCGAACCCATGACCTCCCCTTCACTAACCCACGTCCTTAACACACACTCTCAATGCCAGTAGCGCCAGTAGGGCTATCTAGTAGAGTGTTGCACAATTAAATATATAAGGGTTGTTTTCATTTTAGCTTATCAACTTTTATAAGCTTATTTGCAGCTTATTTCTTTTAGCCTTTTCACAGTTTTTATTTTTCTTAGGATTATAATAGTCAAAAGTATTTTTCAGTATTTTTTTAGAATTTTTATAATTAGTTTAGTATTTTTTATAATTTATTTAGATTAAAACAGTAATTAAATCATAATAAATAAAATAAAAGTCAAAAAAATATAAATCTTTTTTTTTAAAATTTTCTTTTACCATTTTGCACCTAGGAAAAATAAATTTGCATTCGTAGGGTTAGAATTTTAAATTTTGATTTTTAAAGAACGGGATCGAATCCCGTTCTCGTTTTCTTCACGTTTTTAGCTTTAAATGCCTTCGTTTTTGATCTAGTTTCCTTTATTCTAACTTTTTAGTCACTTAGGATTAATTAAAAGTTAAAAATTCACTTTAGGATTAAAATTTGATAGTTCAGGTTTTTAAGTCGGGTTTTTACGTTCTCGTTTTTGGTTTTAACTTAATTTGCTTTCGTTTTAAGGTTTCTTTTACTTGTTTTCCATTTTAATTGTAGAAATAGATAATCAAATCAAATCTTTGATCATTCAAGCATTGTTCAAACCAAAACTCAACTTTCAAATTCACGGCCTCGTTCTGGAAAAGAACTTCATGGGGTTCGGTTTTAAATTGAGGATAAAGAGTGAGAATAGAAAACGTACTTCTGGTTTACTATACTACTATTATTGATATTATCCTATTTGTTATATATTTATATATTTATTTGTATTTATATATAGTTCGAGAAAGGAATCTATTCAAGTATTTATATGATTTAGTTAATACTAATTGAAGTACTCGGCGTAAATAAATTAGAATCAAGGCGTATGCGTGTTTGCGGTAATTCGGAAAAGCTTTGGAGGATTCTATATTTGTAAAGGAAAGAATAAAATTAAAATTTTGGTTATAGAACTAGGTTTTGAAAAATGACACAGTTCCCTATAACCTTGGCTCTTGTGTTACCAATATGTCACACCTCCCAAAATTCTCGGCAGGCTTGCGGCGGCGGATAACTGGTAACTATTTGGTGGTTTGCGATGTCATAGTCACAAAGTATAAGTCATTGGAAACGACCTCAAAAGAGACGTTTTAAAAATAAAGTTCACATTCAATGCTTAAAAAAATCAGAGTTACAACTTGGTCCCAACAGTTTTCAAAATGACATAAAGGTTCAAAACATCCATAAGTTAAAAATGACATCACAATATTTTAAAAGATGACATAAATTTTGACAAGATAAAGTTTGCATCGAATGAAGGTGAAAACATAATCATTCTTCTATGTGATTGTCCATCAATTGATATTCCGCGCCTGACTCCCTCCATGAAGCTTATACCTAAGGACCTGAGATTAAAACATGCTAAAAATGTCAACAAAATTGTTGAGTGAATCCATGGTTTTTGTCGTGAAGTAGTGATTATGTAAACCGAAGTAAATGGTATTGAGAATCAACAGTTTTGCGGATCCACCTGATTAATGTAATGTAGACAAGTGACACAATCAACCATAGTCCAATATAATTCAGTTTATGTACTAAAGCTAATGACAACAATCATTAACATAGTTGTGAGAGGGAGTTGGTGTGTTGGCCAGACATCAAGGAGTTTTTACGAGAGTTGGTTGGGCCAAACAACACCAAGTATTTTTTATCTATTAGAGTTAAATGTAATAAACACAAAAGCAAGTATTATTTCAAATGTAAATGCGTCCGTTTGACGTGGCACAAGTTATTGATACCCGGACGGGGATTGTCATTCCCAATAGATCTATTCACGGTGTTTGCTACACAAATAACTAACGGTTCATGATAGTGGGGGACTTACGTGGCAATAAATGTACTTAAGCAAACAATAATAATAATCAGGCAATATCTGTATAACATGAAATTCAAGAGTAATTATGTCCAAACTGTAGAACAAGCATGTAATCTCAAGTAATGAAAAAAAATCATGAAACGTGCTGTGAACCCTGCTTAACTATTGAGGAAGTTCGAGTCTATAAGCAATGGTTCCCACTTTGGCTAACACCTTGAAAGGTCCAATATATATCGGGTTCAACTTCCTCCATTTGCCAAAACGTACGACCCCTTTCCAAGGTGATACCTTTAACATAACTCGGTCACCAACTTGAAATTCTAAGGGCTTTCGCCTCACATAGGCGTAACTCTTTTGGCGATCGCGAGCGGCTTGAATTATTTGCTTGATTTGGACAATCTTCTCGGTTGTCTCATGAATGAGTTCTGGACCGGTGAGCTGATAAAGTGCCTCGAATGGGGCAGCTTTAATGCTAGCATGATAACTATTATTCTATGAAAATTCGATCAACGATAAGCATCTTTCCCAACCATTCCCAAAGTCTATCACGCAAGCGCGTAACATATCTTCTAATGTCTTAATGGTCCTTTCGCTTTGCCCATCGGTTTGCGGATGGTATGCCGTACTCATATCCAACTGAGTACCCATAGCCTTCTGAAATGACCTCTAAAAATTCGACGCAAACTTGGGGTTACGGTCACAAAATGATTGAGACTGGTATTCCATGTCTCGTGACTACTTCTTTCAAGTATAATCTTGCTAGTTTGTCCATAGGGTCAGTTTCCCTCAGCGGTAAAAAGTGTGCAGACTTGGTGAGTCGATCTACAATTACCCATATAATATCGTTTCCACTTTACGTCCTTGGGAGCTTGGTGACAAAATCCATGGTGATATTGTCCCACTTCCATTGAGGAATCTCTGGTTGTACCAACAAGTCAGATGGTTTTTGGTGTTCATCTTTGACTTTTAAACACGTAAAACACTTGCTAACGTAGGTGGTAATATCTGCTTTTATGTTAGGCCACCAGTATAATTGCTTCATGTCTTGGTACATTTTATCGAAACCCGGATGAACAGAATATTTTGACTTGTGAGACTCATGCATAATTAGAGTCCTTAGATCACCATAGCATGGCAACCAACTCCTGTTATTAAAACACAGTGTTCCATCCGCACGCGGTTCCAATTTCTCCTTCCTGGGCTTTTCTAGGTCTTTCGAATTTTCAATCAGCATACCTCCCACATCTTCAGACTTGAGGTTTTCTGGTTTTCTTGCCTCAGTCTGAGCCTCTAAAATCTGCTTTGGAAGATCCAAACCAATAGTCATAACTAAGGCTCAAACTCGTAATGGCTTATTTCGTTCCTTCCTGCTCAATGCATCAGCCACTACGTTTGCTTTCCCCGGGTGATAACGAATTTCACAATCGTAATCACTAAGCAATTCCAACCAACGGCGTTGTCTCATGTTCAACTCCTTTTGATCAAGGATGTGTTGTAAACTTTTGTGATCGGTGAACACAGTACATTTTGTCCCGTACAGATAGTGCCTTCAAATCTTTGGAGCGAACACTACTGCGCCTAACTCCAAATCATGAGTGGTATAATTCTTCTCATGAATTTTCAGTTGGCGGGATGCATAAGCAATCACATTTTCTCTTTGCATTAGCACAACGCCCAACCCTTTGATTGAAGCATCACAATAAACGATAAAGTCTTCACTTCCTTCGGGTAAAGCCAGAATTTGTGCACTACACAACTTCTGCTTTATCAATTGAAAAGCTGTTTCTTCTTTGACACTCCAATCAAACTTGACCTTCTTTTGAGTAAGCTTGGTCATTGGCTTGGCGATCTTTGAGAATCCTTCAATGAGTCTTTGGTAATAACCGACAAGACCTAAAAATTGATGGATCTCCGTTGCGGTCTTAGAAGATGCCCAATCTTTAATGGATTCAATCTTGGCAGGGTCCACGTGAATACCCTGACTGTCAATCACGTGACCAAGGAACTGTACCTTAGGAATCCAAAATTCGCATTTAGAGAATTTGGCATACAACTGCTCCTTCTTAAGCAACTCCAAGATTAACTTGAGATGCTCTTCATGCTCTTGCTTGCTCTTTGAGTAAATCAGAATATCGTCAATAAAGACAATCACGAATTTATCCAAATATGGTTTGCACACCCGATTCATAAGATCTATAAATACAGCAGGTGCGTTAGTCAAACCAAACGGCATAACTTGAAATTCATAATGTCCATATCGAGTTCTGAATGCGGTCTTTGGAATGTCTTCTTCACGAACCCTTAGTTGATGATAACCCGATCTCAGGTCGATCTTCGAGTAGACACTCGAACCTTGTAGTTGATCGAACAAATCATCAATCCTTGGAAGCGGGTAACGGTTCTTCACCGTCAGCTTATTCAATTCCCGGTAATCAATGCACATCCGGAATGATCCATCCTTCTTCTTGACAAACAAGACCGGAGCTCCCCAAGGTGAGGAACTGGGTCTTATAAAGCCTTTGTCGGAAAGTTCTTTCAGTTGGTCTGACAATTCTTTCATCTCGGACGGAGCTAATCGATAAGGTGCCCGTGCTACAGGTGCAGCACCAGGTATCAAATTGATTTGAAATTCCACTTGGCGGGTTGGTGGAATACCCGGCAAGTCCTCGGGAAATATCTCAGGAAAGTCTTGAACTATAAGTACGTCTTCAAGTCGCTTCTCCTTTGACTTATCTTTGCCTTTTTTTCGTGGTAACACGTGCCAAAAAGATAGGACATCCCTTTAGCAAGTACTTTTGTGTTTTGGTGCACGAGATGATATTTAACCGTGACTCGTGTCCGTTGTTGCCTCCGTCACCATGAAAAATTAAAATTTCGTCTCTAAAATGAACACGAACGAGTTTCTCGTCACAAACGATTACAGCATGATATTTAGCTAACCAGTCCATACCGATAATGACGTTAAAACTACCCATCTCTACGGGCATTAAGTCGATGTTGAATGGATGATTTAGAAAATTTAAAGTGCAACCCCGTATAAGTGTATTAACCCAAATTATTCTACCGTCAGCTAACTCGACATCATAACCATGATCTAATGTAGTCGGGATGATATCAATCAAAGAACTAAATGCAGTAGATATGAAACTTCTATCGGCACCAGTATCAAATAAAATCGAAGCATAACGGTTATTTAGGAGGAACGTACCCGTGACAACATTAGAGTTCGGGTTTGTTCTGGCAGTGCCCACAACATAGGCTCTTGTACAACATTACTATTCCAGCCGATTTCCTGATTTCGTTCTTTCCAATTTGGGTAATCACTCTTGAAATGACCCCAAAGCTCCGACACTATAGCAAGTGAGGATATCTTGGTTTGTCCTTTAGGCTCTTTGGTTGTTGTTGGCAGCAGCAGGCATTTTACAGTCACGGGCCAAATGGCCAATCCTTTTGCAGTTAGTACACTTGGGAGCACATGGCCCATCATGGTGATAGTTGCACTTGGGGCACAGAGGTTTGATTCCTCCATACGGTTTCTTCTCACCAGGCCCAGCAGTATAAGCCTGTGCCACGTTGTTCCTTTTGAATGGCTGTTGTTGGTTTTGGTTGTTTCGAGAGGTGTCCTCAAACTTTCTTTTGTTCTCAGCCTGACGTTTAGTAACAGTGATTATCTTTTTATCAATCAGTTCAGTGGCAAACTCAATTGCCTCCTGCATTGTCTTGGGCTTCGATGCCTTTACATTTCTATGTATCATATCGGGGAGACCACCGACATACTTTTAAACTACATCTGATTCCTCGGGAAACATTCTATCACACATCAATACCAACTCTTGAAAGCGTTGGTTGTAACTCATCACATCGGTTACTTTTACCTTTAGGTTCCACATTTCAGTTTCCAATTTTTTGATCTCACACCTTAGGCAGTATTTATCGGTCATCATCTTCTTTAAGGTTTTCCATGGCATTGCATATGCAACATCATGTCTGACAGCCCTAACGTGGGAGTTCCACCATGTTAAGGCATTTCCTTGAAGAGTACAGGTTGCAAATTTGACCTGACATGCAACAGTGCAGTTGCTGATGTGGAAAACAAATTCCATCTTCTCTAGCCATTGGGTCAGTCTGACAACTCCTTCAGTGCCTTTAAAATTCATAGGCTAACACTTTAGGAAATCAGTGTAAGTACATTCACGGACAACAGACACTTGTCTTCTTCTGCCAGTTCCTGAATCATGGTTGTCATTGCTATTTTTGCTCTTGTCCGCATCACGTTCTACCAACACAACATCAACGCCTCGCTCTATTAGTGTCCTAAGTTGAGCATCGGTGTCAGGTGTGGAGGTGGGAGTGGTTGTTGTGGCTGGTGATGCCCTTGCGATTCTTTTCCTTGGTGCCATTTTCTTTAAAATTATAAGAAATATAATACACGTTAGATTTCATACAATCATAAACGGAACATGACATATGCATAATAAATAAAACGAGATCACAACACACAGTGAAATGTACAACTGAAGTGAAATCAACAATGACATAAATAAATCAACATCCATACATAACAACATCGATAATCATACATGATAGTTCTGATTACAACATGATTAGTACAATGAGATACAAAAATGAAAAATATGGTCTAAGGCAATGCTAGCTGGGGATCACCCATAATACTTAACATGCCATACAATGATAGCTA
>BQNB010065860.1:3417-34783 GCA_026074375.1 Tanacetum coccineum | reverse complement strand
GATTTTAGTTCCAAAAACCTATTGATGGTGTATGACGTTGATTTAGTATATCATCTTAAGAAATTTATTCTATTAATAAACTTGATTTTACTGATCTTTTATGTAATAAAAATATTTTGGAAACGAGTATTGCTTTGTTTTGGAAATGTGTGGTCTGCAGATTTTGGCGTTTGTAAGTTTCCATTTTATACTTTTGGCGTATTTTTGTGTGTGTTTATACGAGTTCTATATTTCTCTGTTCAAGTATTAGTTCTGTTGCTGGGCATGGTTCTAAAAGTGGTATACTATTTTTCAACAATGACGATAGGAATTTGCAAGATGGATACATCAGGGTAACTGTCGTGGTGTTTGGATTTGACTTTTGAAAGATTTAAATATTTTTGTTCGTTTTAAAGATCATTAGTATGACCAGGTGTGGTCAAAAGGATAAAAGTTTGAGAGTTACTACTAAAATCTTTGAAGGGGAGGTTAATTGATGGTTTGTTCTTTTGTAATTATAGTTAATTAGTTGTTTAGAATGGGTTGCTGATACATAATGTATTACGAGTAATGTTTACCACTATTTTGGATTTTCAGTTTAGATATATGGCATCAGCAATAGAGGGTATATGGCATCAGCAAGAGAGTGTATATGGCATCCAACTACTCTAACTGCATAAAATATAAGGGTGTTGCTGATAAGGTTAGAATCCTCTAAAGTTGAGTCAAACATGACACATCATGTTCACCAATCACAAATTAGTTAATTGTATAAAACTTTTTCTTTTAACAAAAATCATGGGCCCACTTATTTATTTTCACTCACAATAAACTTAACATGATCAATCATGTTTGACCATAACTTTAGAGGATCCTTTTCCAAAAGATAAATAACAACAATTATAAATTGTAGTTTTACCGGTCAATCTTTTCAAACAAATTAAAACAAATGATTTCACGTGTTAACCGAAAAATCAAAAGCTAAGCTAGATGGGCGGAAGCTCGAACTTGCCCTGCATCAATTTTAGATTTTTTTTTTTTTGATAAAAGAGAAGATATCATTCAATGTTAGACGAAAGTACATCTTTAGTTATTCAGACATTCGCACAAGTTGGTCTCGCGCAACTCATAGCTCCTAATACTTACGACATAATTTTTTATGTACTTGCTCAGCGTTAAGGCGTGGCCTTGGCCGTGACGGATCACCACCACAATTGTGCTAGGCATGTGATTAACATGTGGTCAACTAGCTGGCGCTCCTAACACTAAGCGATCACACTTTCCTTCTGTTTTTTCTCAAAATTGGTTACAGGTAGCCGCTAGTGACAATGGCGAAGTGAAACTAGCTCAAATGTGAGAAGTATGTGATGACGTAGCACTGGACACTCCTATTTTAAATGCTCTAAATTTGATTGTAAAGTTATGTTACGAATCTAGAAGTCTATGCTCTACATTTTTATAAATAAATTGAGGAAATTACTTCATACGACGGCACGTTGTACACTATTCAGTTAGTTGGACTCGCTTGATTATTTTTTGTTCAAGCAAATCTTTACTTCTGTTTTTATTTTATAAAATATTGCATAAATAGTATGACTACATATTTGGTTCATGGAGGACATGTTTGTATCGACTGAACCCATTCCGTCTACCGAGTTCATCATGTACTCACGTAAACTCTAACCAAATAAAATATCTACGGAGTATTAGTTAAGTTGATTTAGTCTACAGATTAAAATTTACAAATCATAGTAACATTACCAACATAATTTAGAGGTACGATTTCATCTATACTAAATTGACAAGTCATTCAGGTTTATGCCGGTGGACAGCTAATATGAAAAATGAATGCCCTAGAGATTTTGTTTTCGACAACAAAATCTTCTTAAAATATATATATATTTGGAAAGTGATGGTACAATTTTGTACAATATCTGGACTTCCAACTCCAAAAATATTCTACATGGCTTATGTTATTGGTACCCCTAAAAAGCCGTTTGTACCCCTCCTGGTTTTTCCGGTTTTTTTCCTTCTTTTTTTTTTATAATTTTGTATATGTTATAAAACTGTGACACGGAAAATACAAAATGAAAAATATAAAGTTTAACAGGTCAAAAGTATGAAACTGTCAAAAATTACGGAACATAAACTGATAAAAAACTGTGTTACACTGTAAACTGGGAGACAAACTGACTCAAAAGTACAAAACATTTGTACTTTTGGTGGGGTAAGGGGTACCAATAGTAACACCCATTCTACATAGGGTACCCCTATTGGTACCCCCTGACCCATGAATAGTGCCCAAAAGGTACAAAAGATTCCTTTTGTACCTCCCTTTTTACAGTGCAACGCAGTTTTTTATCAGTTTCTGTTCCGTAATTTTTGACAGTTTAATACTTTTGACCTGTTAAACTTTATATTTTTCGTTCCGTTTTTTCCGTGTCACAGTTTTATAACATATACAAAATTATAAAAATACAAAAAAAAAAAATACAAAAAAAAAACCGGAAAAAATCCGAGGGGGGTACAAATGATGATTTAGGGGGGGTACATATATCATAAGCCTTCTACATATAAACCATGTCGGAGGTAAGCACATAACTTTTAATTAATGCACCAAACGGGTTTGTGTTTCAATATTATCTAATCTTGTGTACGAAGCTTCCTAATCAAATTATCGCGAAAAGTCTTACTTAGAACGTATAAAATAGATATAAATACCGTGAGGCGTGACGGCATGGCCAAGTCTCACGCTTTTGCGAACCATGGCGAGTCATGGCGTTTTTAAGGCTTGATTTAAAGCGACACAAAATATGACAATATTAATAAATTTATATATTTATATCATATTACAAATATATTGAGTTTACAAAAAGTGTTATACATAAGGAATAAAGTCAAGAAACTATCTTTGCATGTAATCTTTTTTATTTTTATATAAAAATATGATTTTTTATCGAAATTAAATTCAAAAAAGCCTCAACGCGTTATGTTTTATCGCGTCTTATCACGTTTTTTCACTCCTCATCTCACATCAAGTCTTAAGCCCAAGCCTTGATCTATTGCGTGACGTGAAGGTCATGCCTCGCGCTTTTGCGGCGCCATAGCGCGCCTTTTAGAACCATGATTTTTAATGTATATTGTGCGATAGTAAAAATTGTCGTTCTAATTTTTTTTAATTAATGCGATTTAAAATAATTTATGCAACAAACCAATAAATAATATGCAAGTTAATCTAGAATATTAGAGGCCAATGTACCATAATACCGTCACATCAGCATTAACATTTTAATACCAACACATAAAAAAACCTCTGCATAACACCTTATAACATTACCTTTTTGAGACTCACACTTTTTTTTATTTTTCATTTTTCGAAAAACAAATTATTTTTTCATACATTAAAATATAACTACTCTATAAATTATAAATTCAGTATATATAATATATTTTTATATATATTTATATATATTATATTATTTATATATATTTATTATAAATTATATATTTTTTTATTATAATATATATATATATTATATATTTATTTATATTTATTATTTATTATATATATATATATATATATATATATATATATATATATATATATATTCTAGTTAAAGTAGTGTAGTATCTTATAATTGTTAAAATGAAAAGTGTTTTAGACCATTTGATCTATTATTTTGATTAAGATTACATAAATGTCATTAAATGAGAATAAAAAATAGAATTAATTATTTTTGTATAGTATTAAGCGTATTTTGAGTAATCCTATTTGATTAAATATATGTTACAAATACGTCTTTATTGCCTCCATATTATATTGTAACGCCCTTCTCAATAAAATTATCTTTAACTAAAATTAGTTATTTACTTCTAACATCATTCATCCATCATTAATATTATCTAACACAAATCGATAGATCCAACGGTTTCCGGGTGTACGGGTTTGTGGTGTGTGAGTGTGTGGTGTACGAGTCGGTGGTATACGAATCGGCGGTGTACGAGTCGGTGGTGTACGAGTTTCGTGGACGAGGGTTAATAAGTTTGTGGTTGTAAGTCGGTTGGTTGTACGAGTTCGTGGTTGTACGAGCGGTGGTGTAGAGTCGGGTGGTGTGCGAGTTCGGTGGTATTGTACGAGTCGATGGTATGTACGAAGTTCGAGCGTGGTGTACGATACGGTGGTGTACGAGTCAGTGGGTCCGAGTTGGGTGTATGTGGTTTGGTCAAATAAACAATAGATATGAGATGTATCAAGAAAAATACTACCAGATAAACATCATGTTAATGAAAATTAATTTAGTGTTTAGAATAATAAGTCTCAAAAACAATTACACAAAATGGGGCTTTAATCTTGCAATTAAATATGGGATTTTTACTAAATTGTTCCTTTGACTAGATATTAATTACACTACAAGATTCATCCAACATAATAGTATCTAACATTATTCAATAGATCCAATGGTTTATATTACTTCCTTATTTTAACAATTTTGAAGAAGCTACACCAATTAACCTCCTCTAATATATATATACATATTTATATCTAGTTTATATATATGTATATGTATAGATATATTATTTATATATATATCTATATATTATATATATATATATATATATATATATATATATATAATCCTACTTATACTCCAACAGCCCAAAAAGAGAAAAAAAAAACTTTTCATCTTCTTCCTTCACCACCTGCACACACAAACTTCACACACACACACATACACACACACACACACTATTAACACATACACAATCAACACATACACACACCACAAAACTATTAAAAACGAAAAAAATGCGTTAGAACGTACGTTGGTGGGATAACTCCCGGCCCAACGCCGTTGGGTTTTGTTCGAGGGCGAGCTCGGCGTTACCATACCCAAGGCTCTTAGTGTTGTACTCTTTTTAGCTTTTTTTATTACTATCACTCTAAGAACCTCTAACGTATGGTTTTTAATTTTTATTTTTAAATTATTCGGGACAATCCTTAATGAGATGGTTTGGATCTTCACATATATAACACTTTCTTTTACCTTTGCCATTTTTTCATCACGATTTCTTCGAATGGACTTTTTTCATCATAAGGTTGTCTTACAAATATTCCTCTCTTCTTGAAGAACATTTTGAAATCTTTAACATCTATAGCATACTCTTCATCTTCATTGTCGGTAGTGGAGCTTTCATCATTATTTGACACTTCCTTGATGTGTTTGGCTTTAAGTGCAAGAGACTTTACCTTCTCTTTTTGAGCTTAATGATTTCAGAATCTTTCTTTATTACCACTTCCTATATTTTAAGATTTTTGACGAGCTTATCTAGGGGAAGTGATGACAAGTCCTTTGATTCTTCAATCGTTGTTACATTCGGCCTCCACTTGAGATAAAGAACCCTAAGAAATTCCATCACATAGTTTTTGCTAGCATAACTTTTCATCAAGTGCTTTTATTGGTGTAGTGTTAGGAATTAAAAATGTGGTGTCATTATGGGAATTACATTAGTTTATTAGTAAGTTAAAACACAAGGAATAAACGTGTAATTAATGAAAACTTCCTTTGTGTTAGGCCTATAAATAACACCCTCTAATCAACATTAGAGGGTGAAGCTCCAAATTGTATTTTCCTTTCATTTTCCTTCTAATAAAACCTTTTGAAAATAGTGAAAATACTCTCTCTCTAATATGACTTATTCATACTTTGAGCTTCCCTGACCTCCTGAGATAGTGAATCTAGATACTCTACAAGTGGTATCAGAGCTGCAAAGGTGATTCGTGATGTCTTTGTAACTTATTTGATGTGCTTATTTGATTAGTTTCGGCTTATTTGATGATTATTTTATGCTTATTCAGTCCGAAACAGTTTCGTAACAGTTTATAACAGTCCTTATTAATCCAAATGAGTCCAAACCAGTCCACAAACATACTCATCCATTCATATCTGTACTTCACACTACGTAACTGTTTTTCTGGTGCTTAACAGATTGTACAACAGACAAACAATCAAAATACATTTTGGTCAACCTGAATTATGAAAAAACGGGTTAATTTTACATTCGTGATTAGGTTACGGATGTTTTTACACAGTTTTAGAAAAGTATGTTACGGAACGGTTACCAAAACAGTTACAAATATGAATTCACGAAATTATGTAACTCTTACAGTCAAGAGGTTACGGAAAATAAGATATGAAAGGAATTTACGAAAGCATGGTTTTGTAAATCTGGTATTATATGTGAGGTTTCGGTAACTGCCACCATCAACAGGTTACGGTTTCATATCAGGTTTTGTATTTGGTTACAATCTGAAGTTTCGTAACTGGTTTCATAGTGAGATTTAGGTTTCGTATGAAAGTATGGTTTCATATATGGTTTCGGATGATGGTTACATAAAAGGTTACGTATGGTGGTTTATGGAGAGGTTACGGTTTCGTAAGCAGGTTTTTTATGAGGTTGAGTATCAGTTGTTTCATTACAGCAAGCTTAATCAAAAAAGAAAACACTGAGTCAACTCAGTTAGGTTAACTCGGCACTTACCGAGTCAACCCATCGACAACAAAAACCTTTAAACCAAACAACATCAACAACAAAAACCTTTAAACAACTTGATATACTAACCCATCGACAACACAGCTAATAACCCAACAATCAAATCCATATATATCCTAATCCCACTCCTCAAACAACCCACAATCCATCTCCGATCAAAACTCAAAACAAAAAGGAAAACATCAAACTAACATGATCTCAGGTCATTCTTTTTCGTGTAAAACAATAAATTTGTGACCTTACAAGATCAAAACCACGAAAAG
Organism: Tanacetum coccineum; assembly: GCA_026074375.1. NCBI lineage: Eukaryota > Viridiplantae > Streptophyta > Magnoliopsida > Asterales > Asteraceae > Tanacetum > Tanacetum coccineum. The sequence goes on along the minus strand of BQNB010065860.1, from coordinate 27,989 downwards.
AATACTCATCATCGATCTTAGTTTCAATCAAAAAATGCAAAAATAATACAACTACACCTACCCGAGATCTTTAACAAGATCTTAAAGCCAAAACGTTACTTGTTCTTCGTGGGCTAGAGCTACAACTGTGAACGAAATCAAAGAGGTTCGTGTAGTTGCTGTTGATGAAATATTATGTGACTGAAGAGGTGCGTGAATATTTTGGAGTTTTGTTTTGGGTTTTGGAAGATGAAAGAGGACCGAGTCAACTCAGTTTTGTTTATCACGTACACAAACCCGACACATAACAGCTTCTAGAAAGAACAAAACTGAAACTTCAACAATAATCCTACATCAAATCTTTACTAACCAAATCCCATCTCCTCACTATCAAGAGCCAAAACAAACTACAACTATAAAATACTCCGATCTCCGACTCACAATCACAACAAGACTCGAAACTAAACTAAAAATCAAATATCTCAGTATATCTATTCGTGTGTTACTTTAGATTTATGACCTTTACATGATCAAAATCACGAAATGAATTTTCATCTTTGATCTTTGAACAAAAACAAAACAAGAACGCATGCAAATACCTACCCGAGACCTCCTTTAGAAGATCTTGAAGACATTCTTGCAAACATAACAAAAAAGGTATGATTGATTTATGTTCTTCGCTTTAGAACAAGATATAAAAGGGGTTTTATAAGTCCGGTTGTGGTTGATTTTTGTTGAAGTTATATGAAGAATAAGATGGGGCATTTATTTTGAGATGTATCGATTGAAGGGTTAAGGAAGAAAGAGGCGGATGTATCTGTGTAATATTAGGGATTGTAATGTGACACTTTAGGGTTAGGAGTTATAAGGAGATGAACATAGGCCTTGATTTATTTTAACCCGACATTTATTCATGGGCTGGTGATAGAATCAGTTTATCATTTTGATTGGTCTGCAAAGTTTATCATGCTTATACGAAAAAAAAAATTATAACATAGGTTCATTGGACTTGATTTGTGATGTGTTATTGGACAATGATTAAACATGAACTTATAAAAACATCACGTTTCACTTAAAAGATCCTTATCGAAGATTCACTTAAATTGTTAAAAAGGCTGTTTTTAGGATTTAACCTAAGAAATGTCTACGTGGATAAATTTGTATCACTCATTTGAAGTTGAAGTGGAATTTCACGAGTGCGTGGTCTTATCATATCTTAAAAGTCAAGGTTGGTTGGATGATGAATTTTAAAGATAACTTGTTTGAGCTTATAACCGGTGTTGATGAAGACTTGTCAAATCTAGCAATGTGTGATCTACAAACGCAAAAGTTGGTGCTCAATGCGCCGAGTTGCTATCACTTGAAGGAGTTACGTTGTAGTGCTCAGTGTCTTATTAAATTGAGGATTTGTCAAGAGACTTAGGTCTACTTATACTTCAAGGAATTACGTTGTAGTGTTTAGTATAAGTTTAGAGTCATGTGGAGAGTACAAGACATGAGACATAAGTTTGGGTTATTCTACTTCAGCATCAAGTTTATGATACTGAGTTTTCTTCATCAGTGGTCATTACAGAGAGCCGACAGAATGCCAGGTTGGAAATGAATTAGTCAAAGGAGAAACAAATAAAGGTTTTTTTATCGGCAGTTGATTCTCACGGGATATTCTTCTGCTCAACCAGATTTATGATACTTCACACATGGTCATATTATTGAATATTCGGGCGTACACAGTTTTATGATTATTTTGATGGTCATCAAATATAATTAGGGGGAAGAGATATGTCCTTGTCTTATGCTTCCTTATTTCTCTTCGGACATTCTCTCTTTCGGTTGAATATTTTGATAGATTGCAACAATCAAGGGGAAGAAATGTGTACATTCGGGACTTAGTTGACTTTGATGCACACAACATCCGGGACTTAATTAACTTTGGTGTTATAGTTTCGACCTCTACGGGGTTGTTTTGTGTGAAGTATGTGCATACGTAAGAAGATCTTGCTTATTTCTTGCATGTTCTCCTTAACGGATTTAATGCTTAACCGCAATGAAGAAGTCAGATTTGCTGCCAAGTGTGGTTTACTTCATCTTCTACATATTTCGCTGCGTGCTTAAACTGCTATAGTTAGAAGATATATCAACTACATCAAAGTTTCAGATTTGCTTCAAATGGTTACCTGTTTCGGGGGAAGCTAATTCAGAAACTTCAACAAAAATAAGTAGAAGAACTGCTTGAAGACATGTAGTATGAACTGGGGGGAAGTCAACTCAGTTTATACAGATTACATTGTATTTCTTACAAGTGAAGAAAAGATCCAAGCTGAAGTAGGTGTTGAAGACAAAGCAAACTACAAATATCTTCAGCTTTGGAAGGACATTGAACTGCTTTTACTTTTATTTGTACTTATATGATACATTGTAAGTAATCCCATATGCCGCCACATTTGGGAAAGATTGTTAAGAATGAAAAATGTGGTGTCATTATGCGAATTATATTAGTTTATTAGTAAGTTAAAACACAAGGGCTAGAAGCATAATTAATGGAAACTTCCCTTATGTTAGGCTTATAAATAACACCCTCTAATCAATATCAGAGGGTGAAGCTCCAAATTGTATTTTCTTTTCATTTTCCTTTTAGTAAAACCTTTTGAAAATAGTAAAAATACTCTCTCTCTAAATATGACTTATTCATACTTTGAGCTTCCCTGACCTCCTAAGATAGTGAATCTATATACTCTACATCTCTACATGTAGTAATAATAGTATTTATTCTAGCAAAACCGCTATCAATGATTTCATAGTTTCGGATAGAAAACTATTTAATTGTTGGACAACAAGATCAATTTAGATGACTTGAGAATTTTGTTGATGAGTGTTCACAAGGGTTTCCCAAAAAAATTTAGCCATTTAAATTTCTTTCATATTCTTTTTTAGGTAAAACATTATAAAAAACCATTTTAGTATTATTATCTTTTTCGAGCCGTTTCTTCATGTCATCATTCTGACGATCATAAGGAACCAGCTCATCTCTTGCAGTAATTATGTTTCTAACCGTTGAGAAATGCTCATATCATAATAAATAATTATATGGTTAGAAACACGTAAGCTAATGTGGTCACACACATATACAACAATGTATCATCATTTATAGTGTATTTAATGTGATTATAGTATTTACATTATTTATATTAGTTAAATATCTCACGATCGACTAACGGGCGTTAATTAATTCTTAGACTAATAATTAACTAAAAGACCACTATTTGTTAGGTAACAGACTTAAAAAATAGACTAGACTAAAAACATATGGCAAACCCATATTTGGTCTTAGGGGACCGATCATAGAGGAGAAGAAACAAGAGGGGAAAACACTTGGGTGTTAATGATAACATCAAATACTCTATACCTTTTATATATAAAAATCCCTTATAAACAAACTCATAATAGTTATAACCCTATATGAATGTATACTTAATTGCTTCATATTTTACTATTAGGTAATTACGAGATTTAGAGCTGAAAGACACGGAAAGAAGTTAACAAACAATATGGAACTTATGGAAAGAGAAAAACTACGACGTAGTTGCAACGAGATGACTACGCCGTAGCCATGACTCAGCTTAAAATCGATAACCTTGGATCATGACTAACTACGGCGTAGTTTCCTCGAAATAACTATGTCGTAGTTCAATAAAAGCAAAGGATGTTCTGAAGAAACTACGTCGTAGCCTATCCTCTTGACTACGTCGTAGTTATCAAGAGCTATTTATGGAATGCTGCGTAGGAAAACTACAGCGTAGATTTCCACTTATAGCTACACCGTAGTTGTGAAGAAAACTATATATACTTACGATTTCTGGTTGGAAATGTTATCTCTTCATTCCCAAAGCCCTCATTAGGGTTTGGAGAAACCCATCCACGTCACCAAAGCTGGAAACAAGAAGGAAGGAAAGAATATCTAGTTGATTAGTCAGAAATGAGTCGGTTTGGTTATTTTGATGTCATAGACATATTACCCATGCTTGTTCATCTCATTGTTCTAAATCCAAACATGAACTAATCGTGTTTTATGCCTTCTTTGTTATAATCACTATGGTTTCTCTTCTCTAATTGTTATTAATTTAGTTTCCTGGATAATTTACTTTTTGTGTCACAGGATCCTAGGTTTCTTGTCTGGGGTATAAGATAATGTTGTGAGGGTACTAGGTAGTAAGACATCAACTGAACCCTAGCATCTTCTATTGACCATAGGATTACCAAACCCTTTGTTGTTCGCCTTATGCCCATTAAGCGTTCCCTTAGTGTTAGAACCATAATAGAAACTCTAGCTGTGATAACAAGTACTCACTTAATAGCATGGGGTGTGATCTAAGATCCTTACTCCCCCTAGGAGTGAGCTTCTATTATGGCTTTCTAGCCATTGTATTAGGCGTAAGATACGATTGAGTCTTTGATTCATACTTAAGACATATCTAGCATGTTAATTGGAGGAATTCATTACTGTGAACTAAGAATAGGTAAATTCCCTTCACGGGTTCATTCCACTTAGGAATCATAGGCTAGGTAAGGATGCATTTTCAAGCTTAGCAAGTTCAAAAACCTCAGGTAACTAAGTTAGTAACATTGCACCTTAGAGTACGATGAAGAATCGACAAGAATATATCAAAGATAACATACCTTCTTTCTAGTGACTACTTTACTAATTGTTTTATTATATTTTTCTCTCAAAGGTTTTCAAATTCAATTCTTTAAATTATCCTTCTTCACTAATAAACTGCTCTTGGGAACGACCTTGGATTTACCAGACCTACACTATACATGATCAGGTTATCTGCCCATTAGTGTGATTGTAAATTAAAGGTGAACGAGTTTTATAAATTTAAAACTTGGTAATTAATTTAAACGAATTATACGCATCAAGTTTTTGGTGCCGCGACCGAGAAGTAGTTTTATTTGGTGAATAGAGACTAAGTTCTAAGTTGCTTTGAAGTTACTAATCGTTTCTTTTTGTTCTATAAGCATGTTTAACGAAATATAGGATATGCACGATGGATTAATGTTTGGGGAATATGTTAATAAAGGAATAACTAATTTATTGCTGAAGGACACGGGGACCGATATTCCTTGCAATGAGACAACGTAGCCATAAAGGGGAGTCGAACTTGACGACTAGTTAAATAAACATAAGTGCTCATCGGGAGACAACCGAGGAAGTTTTCTTTTAAATTCTTGCATGTTTTAATTCTCTTTAGGATCTCTAAGTTGTCTTGGCCAATCCATTAAATTAGGTTCGCTTAGAATATCTCGCTTGCTTGTAAAACACTTGTGAAAATGGAAAATAATTGATTTGCTAAACTCAAACTACGTTGTAGTTGGTATGATAGGGCTACGGCGTAGTTCTAAAAATGTTAAAGTTTCAAAAAGTTGGGCCGGTAAAACTACGTCGTAGTTTTTCGTGGGGGTATATATTGATAAGAACTAAGGCGTAGCCCTTTTTCACAACATTTTTAACCACCCCTCTTGTAAAAATCAGAAAAGTTATTGTAGCCCTAAATCTCATCATCTTCTATGGCTGGTAATATTCTCTTCTTTTAGTCTAATAATTGATTGAATTTTTAATTTCATCTTAATTAAAGGTTGAGAATTTTTTATTTGGGTGTCAATTGTTCAATTATAATTGAGAGTTTGATTAATTATGCTATTGTTTTATTAGATGCCTTATTATTATCCCTGATTTGGCTAGTCTTCTAGGGTTTTAATATGATAATTTAATTTGGGGGATCTCTTTCTTTATGAATATATGGTATTATTTGAATCACTCAAATCTAGTGTTTCGCCATTAGCTTTGCTTATCCATTTGAGCACATTTTTGGGTAAATATGATAGGTGTTCGCATTCAGTTTTGGGGGTAAATTGATGCCATCCTAATATATATGGGGGTGTTTTGGGGTGCTTATAACTAAGCTACGCCATAGTTGACCTTCAAAACTACAATGTAGTTCTTTTCTGGGGTCATTACTAAATCTTGATATCAAAACTACGACGTAGTTTTATGGGTCAACTACGTCGTAGTTATCTCCTGATGACCTTCCTTAGGATTTTATTCGTGCGGTTAATTCTAATTAGCATTGTGACTAACATGGTGTAATATTTTAGGATCCCCTAATACGTGGCTCAAGTTTGACAACCGTGAATACTCAAAGGAAAGCAAAAAGACTTACCGAGACGCTTATAAAGTTCTGATGAAGAAAGAGATTAAAGGGCCTGAAGCGCTTAATTTTGTTGATTATGGTAATATTCAAAATGGAAGAGCCCTTCAAGATTTGGATGAATTTTGTAGGGTGAGTTTTAGGCATGAGGACAGGAGTTTCTCCTCCCAAACTTGGAACATGTTGTTTAGGATTCAGGAACATGTGATTCGTGAATACGTTCTTGAGTTTCTTTCTATTGTAAGCTTTAGGGATCATGTAGTGGATTTGGATGTCAATGACATATTAGTTTTTCAGCTGGGTGGTGTTACTAAGAAGATGGCAATGAGGCAGTTCAGTTTGGCATTGAGGTTATATTCGGCCAAAGAAATGAATAACAATTTGTTTGCTTTCTATCATGCCGCCTGTGTTAGGAACAAACCAAATAATTATGACCCTAACCCATACTTTAGAGATATCTCAAGTAAAAACCATTTTGATAGCAGTAATCCTTTTTCCTACACCACCATCAAAAACCTCATTCATCGCCTGGTTCATAGGTTGCTCACCTTGTTTATGCCAGGAATATATTCTGCTAAGGAAAAGGTCACTATTTTAGATTTATTTTATTTGCACAGCATGGATGGCGGGCTGTTGGTTGATGTTCCCTGAAATGTAGCAAGGTTTCTAAATGATAAAGCTAAGGGTGTCTAGAAAAAAAGCAAAATCATGGGAGCATACCTCATTGGGAGACTTGCTAGGCATTTTGGGTTGATGAGTACTACTGCTTTGAAGTTGGTCACTAGGGGACAAGAGACCACACTTTATGATGTTGTGAAATTAGGAGAGCTTGGTATTTTTAGGTTTAATGGTTTAGGACATGCTGAGATAGATACTGGATCATAGTGATGAAGAGGCTAAAGCGACAGAGGCAATGAGGGCCCAAGAGGAGAATGAGGGTAGTCCAAGATGATGCCCCAACATGAGCTTTACTAATAGGCTCAGGGTCATGGACGATAGGCTTGGGGAAATCGATCAGCATATCTATCGTATTGGTGATGAGGTGGAGGAGCTTTCCGTAGTTGTATAAGGTATGTATGAGCAATATAATCTATTCTACGGTGAGTTTGGAGCGATGAGACTCGAGCAAGAAAGGTTCCAATCTTGGAACGTGGATCGTATGACACAACTGCTATCATATCACCACCTCGATCACACTTGCTATGATGGAACCCAATATACTTATGTTCTTGACATTCCAGATTTGGGGGTTCAATAGGGTGTGAATTTCATGAGCAGCCCTCATATATACTCCACTACACCTACCGTTGCACCTGCTGATCCGTTTGGTTTATTTGGCAACCCAGGATACATGCCCTTTACTTCTTGCCAACACAGGAATGCTATAGACAAGGAATGATGCCTCATTTCTGTTTGAACCAAAGACAATTTATGCTTTCAAACATTTAACTTTCTGTAATATTTTATGTCATTTGGATTCCTAAGATGTAATTTGAATAATTTTGTCTATGTTGCATTTGATGACCTTTCTATATTGATTAAAGGAATTTGTTATCACATAAGGAAACTGCGACGTAGTTATACTATGAAACTATGTCGTAGTTACAAGAAAGGTATGGAAGATTGTTGACAAGAACTACGACGTAGCCATAATGGTGAGACTACGTCGTAGTTTTTTTCTGTGTGAAGAATTTATGGGGAGAGGTACCTCGGACTCATACCCGTGAAGCTTATAAGGGGAGTCTTTCAGTTCTTATTTCTATCCTCTTTATTATTTTTCACTTTTATTTATAAAAATAGGACTTTGTACATCTCTAATTAGGGGGGGGGCGGGATTGAAATAAGAACCACTTAACCTATATTTACCTTCAATTCTCTAGTTTGTTTTGAAAAACTATGCCATTTTTGACATGTTTTTCTTTACTTAAACTAAAATAGATCTTTGCCGAGCATAATTTACCCTTTAGTTCCATTGGTGAGGTTTGTTTGATATTTTTGTTTTCATATATTATTACATAATCCACCAAAATAAGAGTGTGCCGGTAGTATTGTAGACTTTAGAACTTGGCTTGTACATCATTATGAGACCTAATTGAGTGATAGGAATAGATACACCAAAAATTAGCCCATATGTGTATTACTGTGTTTGTTTATCGACTTGTTACACCGACTTGTCGACCTCCCATATTAAAACCCGTTGTTGCACTCATTTTTAGTGCAAGATACCCTTAGAACAACCTGTTGAGCCATACTTTGTTTTAACCTGAATTTTGTATGTTTCGTTACACCATTGAACCTTAACCTACCCTGTAGTCTATAAATTTATCGTTGAGGAGTTTCTAGCTGCTAGAAGTCTATGGTTCAAGTGGATGGGTTTGAGAATTTTGCTTTCGTAGAAGACATATCATTTCGATCATTGAAGACCTCCCATTATCACTATTATTTTTGATACTGCTTATCTCAAGTGGGGGGATGTTTATCATTATTATATACTATAGAAGTTTCTATCATATTTCAAAAAAAATAGTTATATAGCTTTAGTACTTCATTTCACACTTCTGTAGCATTGTCTTATTTTAATAAGTGTTGGTTATCTTAATTAAAACCAACTCATTTCGTCTGATGATTGTTAAAGACTTAGAGTTGGTATGTTTATAAACTAACTAATTCACTAAAGGTTGGGCTAGTATGCATCGGCTTCATCAAAATGGCAGAATTTCACATCTATACCTCCAACACTAGCCCTTTATTATTGAAGATCATATTTTTGAACCTTGAAGTTCGAGCTAATGGAAGGATGGTGGCCAGTGATGATGAAACTATGGATTTTAGACTACTTCTTTTGTGTTTATTTTATTTAATACCAATTAAATGTGCATCCAATGTCTTATCATGTCCATTAATGATTTTAGCCTTTAGCTTGCTCGAGTTAAGGATTTGAGTAATCACATGTGTCTCGTTCATGGATTTGGGCAAGCATGTGTGGTTTTCTCGCTTTTTCTGGAGCATTGGTATCGGTTAGGATTATTTACTTGTTTAAGCATGTGTGTGTCATCCATGTTTCCTTTAAGAACTGTTTAGACTTTAACTTTAGTTGGTATAGTTTTGTGTACTTTCCAAGCTTATGATAGAATACATGATATAACTGTGCTATTGAGTGATTACCTCTAAATGAAACACTTAGACTAGTGAGAGTTGAGTGATTTTGATCCCCTTTTCATAAGGTGTCCGGCTTTGGTGTTTTCTAGCATAAGGAATTTCCCGAGTTAAGTTGGGGATTATCTTTTAAGAATTGAGTCTAATAGGTCTACTTGAGGGCAAGTAGAAGTCAAGTGGGGGATATTTGATAACATCAAATACTCTATACCTTTTATATATCAAAATACCTTATAAACAAACTCATAATAGTTATAATCCTATATGAATGTATACTTAATTGCTTCATATTTTGCTTTCAAGAAATTACGAGTTCTGGAGCTGAAAGACACGGAAAGAAGTTAACAAACAATATGGAAGTTATGATAAAAGAAAAACTACGATGTAGTTGCAACGAGATAACTACGACGTAGCCATGACTCAGCTCAAAATCGATAACCTTAGATCATGAGGCGTAGTTTCCTCGAAAGAACTACGTCGTAGTTCAATAAAAGCAAAGGATGTTTTGAAGAAACTACGGCGTAGCCTATCCTCTTGACTACGCCGTAGTTATCAAGAGATATTTATGGAATGCTGCGTAGGAAAGCTACGACGTAGCTTGCCACTTATAGCTACGCCATAGTTGTGACGAAAACTATATATACTCATGATTTTTGGTTGGAAAAGGTATCTCTCCATTCCTAAATCCCTCACTAGGGTTTGGAGAAACCCGTCCACGTCATCAAAGCTGGAAACAAGAAGGAATGAAGGAATATCTAGTTGATTAGTCAGATATGAGTCGATTTGGTTATTTTGATGTCATGGACATGTTACCCATGCTTTTCATCTCATTGTTCTAAATCCAAAAATGAACTATTCATCTTTTATGCCTTCTTTGTTATAATCACTATGGTTTCTCTTCTCTAATTGTTATTACTTTAGTTTCCTAAATAATTTGCTTTTTGTGTCACATGATCCTAGCTTTCTTGTCTGGGGAATAAGATAAGGTTGTGAGGGTAGTAGGTAGTAAGACATCAGCTGAACCCTAGCGTCCTCTATTGACCATATGATTACCAATACCTTTGGTTGTTCGCCCTATGCCCATTAGGTGTTCCCATAGTGTTAGAACCAGAACAGGAACTCTAGCCCTGATACAAGTACGCACTTGATAACATAGGGTGTGATCTAAGATCCTTACTCCCTCCGAGAGTAAGCTTCTATTATGGCTTTCTAGGTATGGTATTAGGCATGAGATACGATTGAGTCTTTGATTCACACTTAAGACATATCCAACATGCCAGCATGTTAATTGGAGGACTTCATTACTATGAACTAAGAATAGGTAAATTTCCTTCACGGGTTCATTCCACTTTTTCCTTCTCAACGGGTTTCATTTTCCACTTAGGAGTTATAGGGCTAAGGGCAAAGGGATGTGTTTTCAGGCTCTATGTGGTCAGAAAAAAACCTCATGTTAACCTAAAGTTATTAATAAAAAAAATAACAGAATTTGGCACCTTTGAAAAATAAAGTGATAGGGCATGAAAGATTCTTAGCACAAGGAATATTAAATCTATAAGATAGCCATAACCTTATTTCTAGTTGGACTACTTTACTAATTGGTTTTTATTTAATATTTGTTCTCTCATAATTGAGTGTTCAAAATATCATCTTCTTTTTAAAAAAAAATTGGTCCTTTTACTTTACTTAATAAAAAACTGCTCTTGGGATCACGACCTCAGAGTTTTTAAAAGGATCGCCTTCACTACAACACACGATCAGGTTCTCTTTCCTTAGTAGTTTGTAAAATGGTTCTCTTTCCGTTAGTACGTTTGTAAATAAAGGTAAACGAGTTTTATAAATTTAAAACTTGGTAATTAATTTAAACAAATTATGCGCATTGGTTAAGTGTAATTAACCAAGATTTATTATGTGATTATGATTTATCATAATCTCATAACTTGTAAAATAAACCACACACTTTCCTCTCCCAAAATTCAACTGATCCAAATAGGGGTGTCATAAAAGCCGACCCGACCCGACCCCGAACCCGAATATGTCTACTCGGGTCGGGTCAATCGGGTTCAAAATTTTATTCGGGTCAATCGAGTCAACCCGAATAACCCGAGTTCTAAACAAGGTTGGGTTTCAGGTTTAATATATGTGTGCACTCGGGTTCGGGTAAACTCGAGTGACCCGAGTTTGAATTATTTTTTTCTTTTTGATTCTTATGTAACTTTTGGTTTGCTATGCTATCTATTAGACTAATATATTGCATATATTGTATATCAAATGGCCCATGTAAGATGTTAACAGCCCGATTTCTATATTACATTAACATTTACATATCAAAAGTCAAACACAGATCTAACTTTGCAATTTTCATATATCGTGCTTTGCAAATTATGCCTCCTCCATGTAGTGCAAATACTTCCTAAGCAAATAAAAGTTATTGTCTAAACATTCTTTTAAGAGGTTATCTTCAAATTAATCTCTAGTTGGTTATGTAATGAGAATCATATATGTAACCACATATTTAATCTGTTATTAGCAAAAAAAGAAATTAAATTTACACCAAAATTTTGTAATTTTTAAATGGGACAGACTCGAACCCGAATTGACCCGACCCGAATTGACCCGACCAGAGTTGGCTCGAACCCGAGTAACCTGAGTTCTAAAGAAGGTCGGGTTCGGGTATGGTTTTTTTGAGTCTTGACCCGAATTGACCCAACCTGATTGACCCGAACTCGACCGACCCGACCCGATTCACACCCCTAGATCCAAACACGTTAAGGTTAGGGTTTTAGTTTGATTTTTCTGTAAGCAAAACAATGGTTGTTCATTGCAAGATCGGGAGGTTTAAGAACTATCATTCGGGTGATATATAAGGATGTGTAGTGTGGATCCACATAGAACCAATTTACTTTGATTGCTCTAAGATTTTTGTCACACCCCCAAACGGGGCCTGGACGGAAACACGTGTCCGAGGGCGTGACGTCATAATATACATCACACAAGATACAAAGAACGACCTTTAAGGGTAGGTTTAGAAATCCAACATCGTTGCATTAAATGAAAATAGTTAAAGTTTTACATAGGTTCATAGATAATATGCGGAAGCGAATATAAGTTTTAGAAATTAACAACGATGTTAAAACAGATGATAATAGTTCTTGAAAATCGGGGCCAATGCAAGGCGACACCATATAGCAAACAAAGACATCCACAGCTAAGCACCTGAGAAAAATAAGCTATAACGTCAACATAAAGTTGGTGAATTCATAGGTTTGAATTTTAATATAAGAATGGACCATAATTTTGCAAAACGCATGTGACTATTATAACACATACAATATCACATAAAAGGGTATTTACGTTGCACTAAGCTCATGATACCGAGACTAACTGTAATGGAAGCATGCATAATGCTTAATAAACTTTCCCTAACGGGTGCCATCATGGCGATTCACCATATCACTCGACATGGTATACGTCCGTTGATCCAGTAAGAGCTACTTACCTGGACGGGGATGATTAGTCCTAATAGATCTATTTACAACACTCGCGCTCACTTACCAATCCAATTGATCATAAGTAACTAACGGTTCATGATTACTCGGGCATACAAGTTTCAATACTACTTAAGCAACACGTAAACAAGATTGGGAAAACGTAAAGCATTTATGTCCAATGTCTAAAAGCAAGCAATGTTTCTCACCCCAAATAGTAAAGCAAAGTAGTAAAAACATGGGGCTATGAACTCACCTTAAGCAAGTAGTGAGCAAGATATTCAACGAAGTGAAATATGATAACGAACGACTCTATCCGTGATCGATAGACGCGCTTTAAAAACGAGAAATAAACAAGAAACATCAGATAAGACGCTTGTAAGAAAAATAAACATCCATAAGTGTTTGCGCTTTAGTTTATATAGTAAAAACATGTCCTTAAGAAAGTGTAAGGATTATAGTTACGTTACGCCGTGTTTTACGAAAAGTTTCTATTTTCGGAAAGTTACTATTTTAGAAAAGTTCTAAGTTTTGAAACGTTAATACCGTTCCCTAATATTTGATAAGTCCATGATCCTAAAATGCACTAGTGATAGCTAATCACCTACATATTAAGTCCGTCTCGCTAATAAATACCAAAAGTTTCTATTTTTAGAAATTTCCCATTTTAGAAATCTCGATAATATATTTGTGACATTTCTAAAGTTTCCACTTAATATGCTAGTATCTATATACGTTTCACCAATGTTTTAAAAGCTCAAATCAACTCAAAAGTGTCCGAAAACCCATTTTATAATTCCAATCAGCAACGTAAATAAGTATTTATCCAAAAAGTGCTTTAAAATTCATTTCACCATAACTTGGCCGTTTTAAATCCGCTTTTAGTGTTCGATGTATGAAAATCTATCTATTCAAAACAAGCTCTCTAAAAACTACCTTCTTGACTAATGAAAACATTTTTAAGTCGCCCAAAACCTCAAAAAAAATCGGATCAGCAACCATATTTTTCGCAAACGCTCCCAAACATCATCCAAACCTCACAATAGTGCCTATACTAACCTAACCTCGTTCACTACTAATACATCCAACAAAATCCACTCTTAATATATCCTAATCCCATCATCATCCTTGTTGCAACACACAAGCTCTCATCCTTTCCATAGTCAAAGTATTAATATCAAGAACACATACAAAAGTTTATTAGTTTATAAACCCACTAGTTTCTTTTAAAAATAACACAAACACTAAGGATATATATAAGGCTTGATTAAGGAAAGAGAGAGATAAAAGAAGGATCAAGAACATACTTACATGATAAGAAGAATCAAGAAAAAACACAAGATCTAACTAGAATACCTTAGATCTTAAACCTAATAACAAATCTTGCAAAAACCCACTTGATAAACCAAAACCCTAACTCTTGAAATATTATAAACCTTTGAAAACAATGATCAAACACTTGGAACACCCTTATATATGAATATAAATGAGATTGAAATAGATAAATCTTGCTAGAAATCAAAGCTATGGAAGAGTGTGTGTGTGTGTGTATGTGTGTTGAGCCGTGAGCTCCAAGAGAGGGAGAGGGGAAAGAATTTTTGTTGGTGGCTTGTGAAATGAATGTATAACCCTAAGTTGTGATATAACATGGTATTTATAGGATAAAAAGTGGGGTTTAGGACTTAGTGTTAAGTGTCTAGGTGACCAATACACACCAAAGGTGTGTGTGGTTGTGGGTTCGAACGCAACAAAGCCAAAGGGGGAGGGGGTTCAAGACTTGATCACTAGCCAATCTTATTAAATCAAGATTCTAAAAATTACCTTAGTGGAGTTGTGGTCCTCCATGGGTGCATGAGGACAAGTTGTGTAAGAATACAACTCATGCATATAAAATGTCACCATCTTTGCATGTGATGCTTGAATTTCAAATTAAAGGTAAAAGATTCCTCCCTATTTAATTAGATGTGTGTTTGTGCGTGTGATTTGAGTAGAGGGGAGGGTGAGCATGCCAATTTTTGAATTTCTAACTCGAGATATATGATAGACTAAAGTTTTCGTGGAATAGATTCGGGTTTTTTCAGGTACGTTTGACATAAATGCAAATTCGTAAGACGTACCGGAAAAAAACATATTAAATCCAAACGAAGTGAATGTGACTATAACACTTTAAATTGATATAAATAATGCCCATAACTACGTAGAATATCCAAGTCCGAAGCAGAACGCATCTGACGCGATTATTTGTTTTTACGCGGGGACAACTTCCGAAAAATTGATCAGATTTAACGTACCGTAAAAAAGCCAAAAGTAATATCAGAAAAGTTTAAATTAATGACCTAAAATTTAACGGGGTGTTGGACATTTCCCCCATTAAAGAGCTTTGTCCCTGAAAGCTTAAGATGTTGATGTAGGGTTAGCAAAAAGTTGAGGGTACTTTTTCCTTATTTGGTCTTCTCGCTCCCAAGTAAACTAGGACCCTCGCATAGATTCCTAACGGACTTTCACAATAGGGAATATGACTTGCTTCAAACATTTGACTTGCGATCCATGATTTTAACCGGTTCACGATATGAAATTAAGCTTGTCATCGTTCTGAATTTTAGTCCAACGAGATGGCTAACGGTTCGTTGGAAAGACACGTTTTTAGATTGGAAACATAAAAAGTACTATGAACGTGGCTTAGTTGGTCTGGGAGTTCAAGTCGGTACGCAACTGTTCCAACTTTAGCAAGAACCTTGAAAGGTCCAATATAACGAGGGTTCAGCTTCCTGTTTGTCAAAAGTATCACCCCTTTAAGGCGATACTTTCAACATAACCTTATCTCCAACTTGAAAGTCCACGGCTTACGTCTCCTATCGGTGTAGCTTTTTTGTCTATCACGTGCAGCTTGAATACGCTTCTTGATTTGGATGATCTTTTCTGTAGTTTCATGAACAATCTCTGGGCCAGTAAGCTGAGCATCTCCAACCTCAGCCCAATAAATAGGCGATCGACACTTACAACTGTATAGTGCTTCGAATGGTGCAGCCTTGATACTCGTGTGATAACTATTGTTGTACAAAAATTCCACCAAGGGTAGATGCCTATCCCAACCTTTTCCAAAATCGATCACACAAGCACGTAACATGTCTTCTAAGGTTTGGATGGTCCTTTCACTTTGACCATCGGTTTGAGGGTGATAAGCCGTACTCATATCTAATTGAGTACCTAAAGGTTTCTGAAGCAATTTCTAAAATTGAGATGTGAACCTATCATCTCGACCAGAGATGATCGAAACGGGCACACCATGCCTCGTGATTACTTCCTTCAAGTATTGTCTAGTCAACTTATCCATTGAGTCGTTCTCCTTCATTGGAAGAAAATAAGCGAATTTAGTAAGGCGGTCGACAATTACCCAAATTGTGTCTTGTCCAGTCGATGTCTTTGGCACTCCATACTGGATAACCAGGTTGAACCCTCAAAACAGATGGTTTTTGGTTTTCTCACATTAACCTTGAACATGTCATGCACTTACAGGACGTAGGTGGCAATCCTCAGTTTTATATTGGGCCACCAAATATAGTTTCTTAAATCTTGGTACAATCTAGTCCGATCTAGGATGGATTGATATAATTTGACTTATGCGACTAGAGCATATAAAAGTTCTCATGTCACCAAAAATAGGGTATCGATCCTATTCTTCAAAAACCACAACGTTCCGTCACCACAGGGTTTCAAGCTTCTTATCATCTACAAATCTTCAGTTTCATAATTCTCCTCTTTTCTTGCCTCAGCTTGAGCATTCAAAATTCTCTTAGGAAGGTTTAAACCAATAGTCATAATTAAGGCTCGAACTCGTAGTGGCTTAATCCTTTCCTTTCGACTTAGCGCATCAGCCACCACGTTCGCCTTCCCCGGGTGATAACGAATCTCGTGTCGTATCCATTCAACAGTTTCCAAACCATCGATGTTGTTAAAAAAAAAAAAAAAAAAAAAAAAAAAAAAATAATAATAATAATAATAATAATAATAATAATTTTGAAGTTCTATAAAATCAAGTTGCAAAGTCTTAATAAATTGTTGCTTTGAGTCACGATTCATTTTGTGACTATGAGAATAAGTTGATCTATGGTTGAGTTAAATCGAGCACACACACGTAATCATTTATCCATGTCGGGAGTTCAAAAGTTCACAAGTCATAAGTATGAGGGCTTTACACCTAAACTTATATCGACAATGATCTCGTTTAATTGCTTGGCTTAAGACTAGTGAAAAATCGGGGACGATGAAATTTTCCGTCAGGACATCCGTAGATCATTCTATGGACGTTTCTCACTCTATGATCCCATTGTGAGTTAAATAAGAAAGACAAACCATTCAAAAAAAAAAAAATCCAAAAAAATTAGAGTAGTCAATAATGGTGTTAATCGGGATTTGTCGAAGCTATTGATTCTTTCCTTTGACAAACACTTTGCTACTTTTCAAAGTTATTAGTCGGAGGGGGTCAAGAGTCTTAGTTTTCGTAAATGCTTACTTCATAGCATTGCGTGAGGACACGGCAATGTCGTAGTATGGGGGATTTTGGTATGTGCTTAAATACACATACCTTTTACCTTTAAAAACGAGCTGAAATAACCAAAAACGGACTTAAAATGCCAAAGATACGCTTGTTTTGCTAAATGTATTGTGCAGGAACGGATAACCAAGAAAAGGACGAAAAACAAAGCCAAAACGACAAAACTGGACTCGGAATGGAAAAGCTGTAAAGGACAAAGCCAAAGCAAAGCCAAAGATCAGATAAGTCAAAGTCAAAGTCAACTCAACAAATCAACAGTCAAAACCAAAGCCGTAATTGAAGAATACTATTGGTTGCAATCTCAACCCATCTGATGGGCCGGGAAAGCCCAATAGTATATTAATGAAGACTGTGAAGACCAAATGGGCCCTCAATCAATGACAACAGCCCATTTGTGTGCAATTGACAGAGTCTATGAAGACTTTGAAGACCCGATCCTAGCCCTTGAACAAACCAATCTCAGCCGGTGTACACACAAAACCCATCACAAATCCTAGTTGGGCCTTAAAAAGCCCAGTAACAGAAGCCTGCACCATATTGGGCCCAGACACACCCAATTGGGCCCAATACAAGCCCACAAATCCTTATTGGGCCCAAACAAAACCCAGTTGGGCCCAATACCAAACCCAAGCCCAATAAAAGCCCAAAACTTTCTTTTGTAAAACATAGGGACTAAAAATGTAATTTTTAAAATATGTTTTATAAAGGAAAATGAAATAGAAAAGATAGGGACTGAATTTGTAATTGTACAAAACTGTTTTTCTCTTTTAAATACCAAGGGCTGAAACTGCCATTATCAAAACCTTTTATATCTTTGTTTTAATAAAACACAAGGGCTGTTTGTAACTATTCTGAAACTTCTTTATAACTGAAATTAAAAAGAATAGAAAGAAGTGACAAGTAAAGGAAAGATGAGGGTTTCTTTTTGGGCACTTGAAACTTTCAAAAGACCTGCTAGCCAATAACAGCTCACCCCTCAAGTTTTTCCCGCCAACTCCCTTGAGCCTCACACCATCACGAGATACCACCCAATCTTTTACCCAACCCCTCCTAAATCCAGTCCTAACCTTAAACCCACTCCCACTAACCCTAAAAGTTGCCACCTTGGCAATCTCCCCAAACCCGAAGCACCATCCATGGCTGAGATTGATAAGAAACAAACACAAGTGTGATCCTAGGGCTGGGAATTGTTGCTGAGGTTGTACACACACAAGAAACACAACAAAAAGAAGAAGGAAGCAAGAGAGACTTCTATAAATTGAAGAAGACCAAGCCGAGCAAAGGAGACCATTTTTTTTATGTTTTTAGCTTAATTTTAAATTCCAAGTCTTTCTTTTAAAAGCATTAGTGTAATTCAGCTTTACTTTAAAGAGTTTATGTTGTAATATTTTGGTTTTTAATAAAAAAGTTAAGAGTTTGTGATATTGCTACTGTCGAATTTATAAGATTCTTATAAGCTTCTTAAACCTGTTAAACATATGTAAGATTGTGTTAAAATGGGTAAACATTACTAGTAATCACCTCTATCAGCCTTCCCTTCACTAAAAAGTATTTTAAAAACGTATTTTATATTTAAGGGGGTGTTTGGGTTAGCCTTGAAAATGGGTCATTTGGGGTTTGTTATGGGTCAAGTGCACTCAGCCAACTTTGGCTGAGTGTGTGTGGTTTATTAAGCAACTTTAATCACAAATTTTAGTTTGAAAAAAAAGTTTTTGTGCCCTTTCTCTATTCTGTCAAAGTTTGAATAAGCTAAATCAAGCTTAAGTGCTCAAGCTGCTTATGCAGCTTAAGCACATTGTTTTTTGTGTTAATTAGTGTTGTTTCTAGCTCTTTTCAAAATCCCTTTGTCCTGTCATTGTGACACACCAAGTCACAAAGTGTGTATGTATGCATGTGTGATTTTTAAAATCAGCCAACTTGCAGCCCCTAAACCAGCATGTTTAATTAAGCCTTAAGCTCTCAACCTTTGCAAATAAGCTCATTGACCACCCTTTTAATTCTGTTTGTGCTTTGATTTGGCTAAAAAGCCTTTGAGAGCTTATTGCATAAGCTCAAAAAGCCCCTTTAGCTCACTGCTGTTTGTCCCCTGGTGCTGAGCACCCAAGTTCAGCACCTTTTTCCAGCTTATTTATCTAATAAGCACTTAGGTCTTTTAGCTTTTATCTGTAGCTTATTACTTGTTCTTTAATTCTCCAAAATAGTTTAGCTTATTTTTGCTTCTAGCTTAGCTTATTTTAGGTGTGAAAACCCCTCATTTCTGTTTTTTTATATAATAAGTGGCCTTTAGCTTATTCTTGTTTCAGCTTATTTTAGGGCTTATTCTAGTCAAACTTAGTTAACTTAGGTAATTTTAGCTCTTTA
Source organism: Tanacetum coccineum (assembly GCA_026074375.1). Classification (NCBI taxonomy): domain Eukaryota; kingdom Viridiplantae; phylum Streptophyta; class Magnoliopsida; order Asterales; family Asteraceae; genus Tanacetum; species Tanacetum coccineum. The sequence goes on along the minus strand of BQNB010065860.1, from coordinate 8,247 downwards.
ACAATTAGTGTTCGTTCTTAGTACAGCGTATTTTAGCCATTTAATCAATAGATAAGCCAAACAAGCTTTTTAGCATTGTTTTGGCATTTCTGACCCAAAACAAGCTTATATTTTACGAAACGCATTTATGTACTAGGTCCTACGGATGGTGCCAACTTGTTAGTACAAAATATGTGACGGGGTATGAGATGGACTTAGATCGCTTGTTGGGCTGAACCTCCAAGCTCTCCTTAGGCTAAATCTTGTACTAGACGAAGTGATTATGATGATTTCCTGCATAAACGAAGGTAAACCGTTAGCCTTACCATGAGGACGGACCCCATGATTAGACTCTGGCATGAGAGTAAGAAATCATGTTGTCAAAATTCAGAGGTATGTGTATGTTGAGAGGAGTCAGAAAGATTGTACCTTTTGATGTGTCAGAGGACTCCTTTTATAGGGAGTCTAGTACTAGGGTTTCCTAGTATTTCGCCTATAGTTGTAGTGGCCGGAGTAGGACCCTTGTCGGGTAAGGGTCCACAGTTATAGTGATTGCGGACATAGATTACCTTTTACGGACGCTGTAAGGAAACTGTTACACTTTTATTAGTAAAAGAGAATTATAATACAATAAATTAAATTCACAGAAAATAAATAACAGAAAATTAAATAACAAACAGAAAGGGGTAGAAGCAGAAGACAAACACTATATAATGATAAGTAAATAAAGCAGTAAAAGGTCATGGAACGAGGCTCGTGTTTAACACGATTCCCTTAAAACAGATTCGTCGTCTATTTCCCAGGGTACAACATCCAAAGATGTTGTACAGCCGGACCTAACAAACTTGCCTGAAAAATCAAGGAAGTTGTCGTATATTTCTGATCGAAAGGATTGCTGGAACTTGGTTCCTATGGAGCTGCATATTTAGTTGTGTCTAAAACGAATGAGACCAGGCCTCTATTTATAGTGAAAACGTTGTCTTGTTTTTCATGATAAATAACTGCCTAACTTAAGCAAATATTTTATTAACAAAAACAGATTTGCATATCTTTTAATGACACAAAATATTTTGTACAAACTTATTTGATAAGTTTAAATCTATTCCTAAAATAGATTTCCAGATTTTTTGTTTCACGTGTCCCACTTTGAGACACGATATCTCATTCATATTATCTCCATTTTGGACATAATTATATATAACATATACTATTCCAACTATCCCCCACATGAATGGAGATCGGTCGAAAACACACAAAGTTTTGGCAAAATTTATGCGGTTAAGTCCTACATAGGATAGGTAGGTGTAACCCTTTAAACCTTTCCTTGTGAGATGCACTTAGTCTCCTAGATCTAAGTAGACGCGATGTCCTTGAACTCAACATCTGTTTACGTAGACGACAATACACACTCACACAAGACTCTCCCTGACCTTGTCAAGTCCTCATAGTCGTGCTCGTTATGGTCATGAACACTAGCCTGGTTCTGCAAGAGCTCTTAGGAATTGCGCCCCCCACAATTCCCTTCGAAGCGACCCCACTTCTCTCTCACATAGGTGATTTCATCCTGAATCATTAGAAACATATGTTTTGCGATTTCATCTTGAATCATTACGCTTTATGATTTCATCTTGAATCATTAAGCCATATGTTTAACCTCTCAACAAGTCACATTGTTATAGGAATGGACTAGGAAGTTACTATATTAAGTAACTCCCCCACATTGACGTGACTTCCCCCATATTTCTATGATTAGGTTGTCCTATTGAACCCAGATCTTGGGATCTCCAGTCAACTGGGTTAGGTTTTCCTTCATAGAAACTCATTCCTTCAAGGGCTTTAGTCCTATTCCTTTAGACGACTTACTAACTAACTCTCTGCTTAAGCCTTTCGTAAGCGGATCCGCGATGTTATCCTTTGACTTCACATAGTCAATTGAGATAACTCCTGTTGAGAGTAGTTGTCGTATCGAATTATGTCGATGACAGATATGTCTGGACTTTCCATTATACATTGTGCTATGAGCTCTGCCAATTGCCGATTGACTATCACAATGTATACTAATGGCCGTTACCGGTTTAGGCCACCTTGGTATGTCCTCTACGAATTAACGTAGCCATTCCGCCTCTTCTCCGCATTTATCTAACGCGATAAATTCTGATTCCATCGTGGACTTAGCTATAATAGTTTGCGTGGAAGACTTCCAAGATATAACGGCCTCTCCTAGTGTAAACACAGATCCACTAGTCGATCTAGAATCCTTTATGTCAAATATCCAATTTGCATCACTGTATCCTTCGATAACAACTCGATATCTATCATAATACAGTCCGTAATCGCGACTGTATCTTAAATAATGAAGTACCCTAGTCATAGCTTTCCAATGTGCATCACTTGGATTACTAGTATACTTACTTAGCCTGCTAACAACATATGCTAAGTCAGTTCGGGTACCAGTCATCAAATACATTAACATGCCAATAATTCTTGAATACTCTAATTGGGCAACACCTACGCCTCTATTTTTAGATAGATGCATACTAGTGTCAATTAGAGTTCTAGCTAGGCCGGAATTCCCCGCACTATGAGTATTAAGAATTTTGTCCACGTAATGTGCTTGACATAACACAAGTCCATTATGAGTTTGTATGATCTTTATTCCAAGGATCACATCCGCCAAACCCATATCTTTCTTGTTAAACTTTGATTTCAACATGTCTTTAGTAGATTTGATCATCTTGTCGTTACTGCCAATGATAAGCATATCATTAACATATAAACACAAGATTACATATCCACTACTTGTGTCTTTTACATAAACATACTTGCCGCATTCGTTAATTTTGAATCCACTCTCTAACATGGTGTGGTCAAACTTTTGATGCCATTGTTTAGGAGCTTGCTTTAAGCCATATAATGACTTAACAAGCCTGTAAATCTTGCCCTCTTGTCCAAGAGCTATAAAACCCTCAGGTTGGTTCATATATATTTCTTCTTCTAAATCTCCGTTTAGAAATGCCGTTTTCACAAACATTTGGTGAACTTCCAAATTTCTTAATGCGGCAATAACAAGTATCATTCTAATTGAGGTTATTCGCGTAACAGGCGAATAAGTATCAAAGTAATCTAGACCTTCACGTTGTCTATATCCTTTTATTACCAATCTTGCTTTATACTTATCAAATGTGCCATCGGCTTTCATCTTCTTTTTGAAGATCCATTTATAGCCTAGTGGTTTACAACCAGGAGGTAAATCCACGAGCTCCCACGTATGGTTTTGTAAAATAGATTCTATTTCACTTTTGATGGCTTCTCTCCATTGTTGCCCTTCCGAGGAAGTTACCGCTTCTCGGTAAGATGTGGGTTCATTTTCTACCATAAAAGAAACAAAATCGGGTCCAAACGATTTCTCGTTTCTTGCCCTTTTGCTTCTTCTTGGTTCTACTTCTTCTTCATCGGTTTGATCTTGTCTCTCATCTTGGAGATCATTATCATCTCTTTGTCTCTTATCTTGGACAACTTTGTCATCTAATCTAGATGAGCTCCCAGTTCCCTTTGATAAACAAGGAAATATATTTTCAAAGAAAGAAGCATTCCTAGATTCCATTATTGTATTCTTTTGGATATCTGGATTTTTCGATTCATGTACAATGAAACGATAAGCAGTGCTTTTCTTAGCATATCCAATGAATATACAATCCACAGATTTAGGTCCAATCTTTTGGGCCTTGGGAGTTGGCACAGCTACCTTGGCTAAACAACCCCACACTCGTAAGTATTGATATGATGGTTTTCTTCCCATCCATAATTCATAAGGAGTCTCTTCCTTTTCTTTACGAGGTATCTTATTTAAAAGATAAGTAGCCGTCAGAATGGCTTCCCCCCACATGTCCTGACTCATGCCAGAACTAATCAACATGGCAGTAACCATTTCTTTCAAGGTACGGTTCTTCCTTTCGGCAATACCGTTTTGCTGAGGTGAATAGGGAGCAGTGAACTCGTGTCTAATTCCATGTTTCGCACAAAGCTCGGCGAATGGAGCCACGTATTCACCTACTCTATCACTTCGTACAACCTTGATTTTCTTACCAAGTTGATTCTCAACTTCGGTTTTGTATAGAATAAACTTGTCTATAGCTTCATTCTTGACAACCATTACATTGAGCTTAAACATACCATTCATGGCATAACCCCTACCAACATACATTTGATTCTTAGACAAAACAAACTTATCAGACTCAAAAACTAGACGAAAACCAAACTTGTTTAAAAGCCAACCGGACACAAGATTCTTGCGAATCTCCGGAACATACAAGACATTAGTCAACTTGAGCTCTTTCTCGGATGTCATCTTCAAAATAACATCTCCTTCACCCTTGATATCAACCGCTCTGAAAGAGTGAAACATACTCTTATCAGCACATACATGACAAGTTGCCCCAGTATCAATCCACCAACCACTATTGTTAGTACCTACCAGGTTAACCTCAGAGATCATGGCACACACATCAGACACCATATTCGCCTTGGCAGAATCAGGTGCATAAGTGTCTTTCTAAGCCAACTTGTTGTCCTCTTCAATACGTAGACGAACAACCAAGTCTTCAACACTCATCTCCTTTCGCTTATGCTTCAAGTAGTTTTTGAATTCTACCCAGCTTGGAGGTAACTTTTCAATTATAGCAACCACTTAAAAAGTTTCACTCAAAGTCATTCCCTCAGCATGAATGTCGTGTAGCAGAACCTGCAGGTCTTGAACCTGACTTATCACGTTCTTATTAGTTGTCATTAGCAATTATCATTAATTGTGATTGCCTTGATTGACATTAGCATTTATGTATCATTAATTGTGAT
>BQNB010065859.1:0-34784 GCA_026074375.1 Tanacetum coccineum | reverse complement strand
TATAAAAGGAGATCCTAGGTTTTGGTTATTGTAATCTCATTTCATAGAGTTGCATACATAGCTTCAAGGTTGTAAACCCTAGTACTAGACAGAGTACTCGTATTATTCATCATAATAATATTGAAGCTTTTTGATTATATCATTGTTCATTCAAGTTTACTATTCTATTGATATTTCTTCTAAATATTAAAGAGTAGATTCCACATACTCTTTAGTATTCACAAAGTTTCTAATATTGTTGTTTTTGGTTTATCCAAAGTAACATAATCTTTACAAGCTAAAGAATAGATTTTGAGTTGTGAACAACAAGTGGTATCAGAGCTTGTATTCTGAAACTTTGATCTAGAATAAACAAACAAGAAGAACTCTTTATTCACACAAAGAGATGGATCTAGAAACTGCCCAAACCAATGCTATTGTAAAGTTGCCCATTCTCAAACAAGGTGAATATGAGATGTGGAGACTAAGAATAGAGCAATACTTTCAAGTTCAAAACTATGCTCTATGGAATGTCATAGAGAATGGCAACTCATTTAAACCAACAGCACGAACAACAGCAAATGCTGATGGTACTTCTACTTTAATGATACCAGGTCCTGTTACTACTGAAGAGAAGGCCCAAAAGAATAATGATGTAAAAGCAAGAAGTATGTTGCTGATGGCACTTCCCAATAAACATCAACTGACATTCAATCAATACAAGGATGCCAAGACTTTGTTCGATGCCACAAACAAAAGACACTTCTGAAGCAGATGTATGACAACTTCAATGCTCCAAGCACAGAGTCACTTGACTTTATTTTTAATAGGCTTCAGAAATTTTTTAGCTAGTTGGCCATCTTGGGTGAAAACATCTCTTAAGAAGATCTCAACTTAAAATTTTTGAGAAGTCTGCCTTCTGAATGGAACACTCATGTAGTGGTCTGGAGGAATAAATCAGATCTTGACACAATGATCATTGATGATCTCTACAACAACTTCAAGATTATTGAACAAGAGGTCAAAAGAATTGTAACATCAAGCTCAAACTCAAACTCAAGCTCTCAGAATATAGCCTTTGTGTCATCTCCTAGCAGTACCAATGAAGTTAATACTGCCAATGTTCAAGTTAGTATTGCTAACTCTCCTGTTAGTACTGCTGATTCTCCAGATAGTACTGCTAACTTAAGTGATGCCATTGTCTATACGTTTTTGGAAAATCAACCAAACGGGTCTCAACTTGTTTATGAAAACCTTGAACAAATCCATGAAGATGACCTAGAAGAAATGAATTTGAAATGGCAGTTGGCTTTACTGAGCGTGAGAGCAAAAAGGTATTTCTAGAGAACTGGTAAGAAGATCACTATCAATGGGAGTAATACTTCTGGATATGACAAGTCCAAGGTAGAATGTTTTAACTGTCATAAAATGGGACATTTTTCAAGAGAATGCAGAGGTCTTAGGAATCAAGATAATAGGAACAGGAATCAAGACAGCTCAAGAAGGACTGTGGATGTGGAAGAAACTTCTTCCAAATCTATGGTGGCTATTGATGGAGCTGGTTTTTATTGGAGCTTTATGGCAGATGAGGAAGTACCTACCAACATGGCTCTTATGGCTTTCTCAGACTCAGAAGTATATAATGACAAAACTTGTACTAACACCTGTCTTAAAAGCTTTGAAACTCTTAAAACTCAATATGATAATTTAAGAGTGGAGTTTAATAAATCTGAGTTTAATCTAGCTACCTATAAAAGAGGTTTAGCATCTATAGAAGAACAACTTGTCTTTTACAATAAAAATGAGGTTATGTTTTGTGACCAAATTGAGATCTAGCATGCCACTTCTTGATCGTCATGACAAGCTTTTCTCATGCCCCGATAAGAATTCAACCTTTCTCAAAAGTCTTACCAATCCATTGCCACCTTCATATGATCAACTATACATCCAAAATATCTCAAATACATCTCCTAATCACTATACATAGCACATGCATTCACTCTATCTTTCAAAAACCTTAACTCAATAATCACAAAAATCTCTCCATTATCACTCATACACCCCGCCGTGTGCGAGACCGCGCGGATCTATAACAAACACAATCCATTCTTGGAATTTCTTAGATTAACACAAGCATAAATCCATCATATCTAGGTATCTAAGAATGTTGCAAGAGTTGTTAATCATTTACAAGGAAGGAATCACGAAAAGGAAGAAAGGGTTTACTTGGGAAAATTAAGGGATTTTCACCTAATCTTTTTCAAGCCAAGGTTTGTAATCACAATGTGTGATTGTTACTCATCCTCTACTCATCCACACAACTGGTTATATAATAAATCTTACTCATGTTCATAACCAATATTTTATGTGTTCATATGTATATTTAGCTAAATCACCATTTAGGGTACTTTTGAATATGTAAAAATGTGCGAGAGGAGAGAGACATATGATTAATAGTTTGTACACTTATGTACATGTTAAATGGATGATAATATTATGTTAAAAGAATGAGCGAGCGGGGATGAGTGAGAGAGAGCGCGCGCAGATGGCTAAAAAAGGTAAACATATAAATGAACAAATAGGGGTTTTTTAAAAGTTTTTCTTATTAAATTAGATGGTGAAAGTATTACCAAGACTTGTGCTCTTGATACTATGGACTCCTCCTTGGACAAACATGACCTAATATATAAACAAAATATTAAAGGGTTCTAATGGGGTTTGTAACAAGTGGTAAAGCTAAAAAGTATCTAAAAACAAGTTTAAACACATTTTTGGAAAAAATATCTTAGGGCTGATTGTAAATTCGACAAATTACATATATGTTTATGATTTGTAAAATACTCACATGTCACAAAGGATAGGAGGGGTCCATAAAGAAAACTTGAAAAACCGATTAATAACGAAAAGAAACCTATTTACAAGTTTAAAACGCTAGTTAATACTTTTAATAAAACAATTTTTATAAAGTAATTTCACCGACAAAAACTTATACTTTATAAACATCAATAATATGATCAAACTTTCCAATTAATAGAACGTGTTCGAAAAGAATCGCTAAAACGGAGCTAATAACGAATAAGACACGACAAAAACGGTTTTTACTTATTAAGAAGTATAAAAAACGATTTATAGCTGTTATGAACAGATAAAACACTATTCATCACAGAATCTCCAAAACCTAATAAATGTGAATTAATGATCACACGTCTTTAATAAGAAAGCGTGGGCCGAAGAAACGCAGAAACAGGTTTTTCTTAAAAAACGACAAGTTTATGGTCATTTTTACTAAAAGGCGAATTATAAACGTTTTACTTTATAAATGACGATTTCACTTAAACAAATAGAGAGTGTGAGGATATATATATATATATATTATATATATATATATAATATATGGGAGAGAAGGGGTGAGAGCGTGAGAAGGGTATGATAGAGTATATATATGAAGTAGTATAGTGGTGTATTAGTTTATCAAGTGCTAGTATGTAAGCTAGGGAATTTCATAATGAGGCTGTCTACGAGATGGAGCTTTGACGAGTTTGTTGGATTACGATTAAAGTGTCCCTAACCTCCGCGTAAGTACGTCATGTCATGACCTCTTAAATTATGATAGCCCGAACGATAGTACGATGATAACTATATAGGATTATATACAGTTGTTGTTAGACAACATACTTGAATACTGATTCGACCTATATTAACTAGGTTGCATTCGAGCGTTAGCGTGACGCGTTTTTACTTGGGATATTTTGTTATCAGTTTACTCACTCAAGGTGAGTTCATAGCCCCATGTTTTACAATTATTAATTTACAAGTTTTTGGGGTGAGAAACATATGCATGTTTTACAAATTGGACGCAAGTGTACATTTTATCATGATTATGTTTTGCCTAAGTAGCGATAACCCACTATGCCCATGAATCATGAACTGTCAATTACTGGAATGTGAGCGCGAATGATTATAGATAGATCTATTTGGGATTGACCTCCCCGTTCGGGTGACTAGCTATCACTGGAAACGAACGTATATCATGTCGGATACTGGATGTTACGGGTTGAACATCATCACGGGCAATGTAGGCAATATTTTAATATAGAGTGTATTCAATTATTCAGCTTCGGTTTCAGAGCTTAGGTAAACGTAATTCATTTTGTGATGTCTGCATCTGTTGCATTATCATACTGGGAAAGACTTGCGTCCTGCAATATACATTATTTTTTTACAAAATTAATCTTATGAAATTCAACCACTTTATGTTGACTTTTTAAATGCACAATGTGTTCTAGAGGTAATATAGCACGAGGTTGCAAAGGATACATTGTGGTTATATTTTGAAGCATGCATTAAAGATTTAGTTCGCATTACATTTTGTATATCTGTTATGGGCTGGAAATCTTTGTAATAATAACAAGTAAACAAGTAAAGCTTCGGGCTTTTGTAACACATGCTTTATTAAATACAATGTATCAGTTTTAAATGACTTTTTGGTCGTTCTTATATTATCTTGTGTTATTGATCTGAGAAGTAACACGCCCCGGACCCTTATTCCGCTGCGACCTGATAAGTGTAGAATACACATATCTATTTATGCTTAAAAAGGCCCAATTCAACCCAAAACGGATCAAAAATGGCAAAAATGTGCTTGTATCTGAGTTTTATGTGTGCAGGTTTGGATATGCCAAATATTGCAAGAAATCAGTCAAAAACGAACACGAGAACGGATGAGTGATCAAGAAGCTAAAGAAATCAAAGCCGAAGCCAGAGAGATCATGCCTCAGCCTTCTCACGTCACTGCAGGCCTATACACAGTCAACCAAACCCAACTCCATTGTTTTATAAGTTCAAGGGGTGATTTTGCAATTTATGGAAGTTATAATTATAACCTGAAAAAGGTGCTCGCCAAACACAAGGGCCAGTTATGTAATTCCCTATAGTTGTAAAAAGTCGCGGGTCAAAGCCCGGGTCAAATAAACCCGTGGATCTCCTTTCAGCCAATCACAAGATTTCCCCTAACCCAATTACCCAATTATAACCCAACCCTAACCCGACCTAACCCACCTCTACCCGGTTAAACTTATAAACGTTTTAACATTTACTATTCACCTTATTTCCCCCAAATGAGATTAAACTCTTACACACACACACGAACATACTCAAGAACACCAATGAACCCTAGTTTCTTAACCCCTCATCCCCACACTAATTAACCATAGGGTTAATAACCCTCTCACACTCCTTAACCATCCTGTCACTTTCAATTAACCCTAACCCAATCCACCCTGGCAAAATGAAAAGAAACGATTGGATGATGTGACGTATGTGAGTGTTTACACTCACATAACTAACACACTCTATATCCACGTCATCGATCCAGGTTTACACAACTTTAATCGAACGATTGAGATTCAAGATCAAGGAGAGAGAGTGATTGAAGGGCTGAGATAAGATGAATAGAAGGATCTAGAGAAGGAGGTGAGCTCAAGCTTCGGGTATAAATACCCCCATCATTCCAGCATATGGAGAGTAATTTTTTAGTGGTTAATTTCTTAGTTTATTTTAGTAGTTTAATTTCTTTTCGATTCAGTTTTTTTTAAGTTTCTTCAATTGTAATTTTCATGTTATGTAACTTTGTTTCAAAGTTGTAAGAACTTTATTCCAGTTTAATAAAAGTTTTATTTCATATAAATTTGTTTCTCATTTAAATTCTGTCAAAAAAAATATTGTGTTTGTTATTAGCTGTTCATAGCATAATCGATCAAGGCTTGATACCATCTTGGAATTATGGAATGGCTGCTATGGTACAAGACGTGTGTGAAGAGCGCGTGCATGATTTTAGTGCCAGCTTATAAGGGTTTAAGTAATAGTTAGTGATTTTGATATAAGGGCTTATGTGGATTAAGCCATAAGCCCACACAGCTTATTGCTTTCCTGTTCATGCTGGAAAGCCAAGGTACACCTTATTTAGGTTTTACATTTGTTCTTTTTCTTTTTCTTAATAAGCTGTTAAGTTTCATTAGAGTTAAATAAGCTGTGTGGATTTGCTAAGTAGTTTGATTAAGTAGCTTTTATAAAGTAGTGAAAATCTGTCAAGTGCTTGAATCTTGCTTTGTTCATGTAGTTTGAGAGGTAGATTATTTAGTTGCTTAAGCTTATAAGCTAATAAGCTTATTCAGCTTATTGCAAATTAGATAAAGTTAAGTTTTAGCTTCTTAAAAAGTTAATAAGCTGTTTAATATAAAAAAAGATGCTGATTGTAATTCGTTAGATGCTTCAGGGGCCTGTCTTGCAATTTTTTATAGTTTCTGTTAGTTTAAAGTTTACGCAGTTAGTCCTTGTTAGTTACACAGTTAGTCCTTAGTTAATTGCATAATTAGTCCTTCGTTAGTTTAATTGTTAAGTCTAGTTAGTCCCTAGGTTAAGGGACTATATCTGTCAATTGATCAAACTTTGTGTTTTTTATTAAACTTTAAATTTACCCCGCCTACCCTTATCTTTCTGTTTTGTCACTTTTAACCCATGTGTTTGTTTGGTTTGAGTTTAAGTTTTATAAAAATAGTTTTTATAAATAATAAATTAGGTTTTTTAGTTTAAAATTACTTAATTAGTGTAAAAATTACTCATAAAAATTAGGGCTTTTGATAAAATTAATTTTTCTGCATTATTTCTTTTATAAAAAGATTTTTATATAATTTTTAGTTTAAGTTTATATTTTTTATAAATTTAATTTTCAAACCTTTATTTTTAATTTCAACTTAAACTTAAATTTTAATCTTTAAATAAAAAAAAAAAAATTAAGTAATAAAAAAAATGTTTTCCTCATCTTTTAAAGTAATTTAGAAAATTAATTCAAGTTTAAAAAAGTATTTTTCTAGTTTTATCAATTTAATTTCTATTTTTAGAATTTAATTAGATTAAATAGTATTTAATTCATAAAAAATCCGAAAAGCCCTTAAAAAAAATATTTTTCTTTTTCTAAAATTTTCTTTAGCATTAATTTAGGTTTAGGAATCTAGTTTACATTTTTAAGATTTAAATTGCATTTGTTTTCTTAAAATGTCGCATTTTATTTACTTTCGTAATTAGTTTAATTTGTTAATTAGTTTTTTTAATTGTGCCTTTAATTTTAGTAGTATAATTAAATCAAAAATATCTCTTTTCTTATTCAAATCAATCATTCCGAACGAGATCGAGGTTTCCATTGCACGAGTCATTGGGGAAAACGACCCGGGTGATCATACTTGCCCGGTCTAATATACGTATTCTATATATATATCTTTGTGAGTGGAATTGTCCAAGGGATACTTGGGGATTTCCTTAATTTCTCTATAAGTATATTATTTTACGTGTATGTAAAACTTGCAATCAGTTTTTGGCGCCGTTGCCGGGGACTTGTGTAAGCGATTCCTTCGTTTTGTGTTTGTCGATTTGGTTTGAAGATCCTTTCGTCCTCGAAAGTTAAATTTTTGTCATAAATCCAAAAATCCAAAAAAATTAAAAAATATAAAAAGTAAAAAAAAAATAGAAAAATCAAAAATATAAAAAAAATTGTCTTAATTCAGAAAATAAAATTCACCAAGTTGGTTAACGAACACCAACAAATAATATCTTCTATTGAGATATTATCATTTCAATTTCCGGTGAACTTGCAATTGTTCCCAAATCGTAATCAAAGATTTAACACTTGCCTTTTGTGTCTCTACCAAGTACGGCTCACCTTGAAAATCTCAATTCAAGAGCTACCGTGAAGTTTTTGATTATTTGTTTTAAGTCTCTTTCGTGTAACCGTTAAAATTCATTGCTAAAAAAAAAAAAAAAAAAAAAAAAATTAGTGTAAAAGTTTTGTTTTTTTAATTGTTAGTTTTTCTTTTTATGCGCACTCGTTCGCAAAATCCGTAGACGACGTCCAACAACAAACTCTTTCGGTTAATCCATTTGGTTTTGAACAAAAAACGTTGTCCAATGGCCGGACAATCGAACGAATGGCCCAAATGTTACAAGCACCCATCGAAGGGTATGAAGATGCAATAGTTGTTCCACCCAATAATGCTAACAATTTCGAGCTAAGCAACCTTTAATCAATCTTGGTGCAAAGCAACAAATTTAAGGTCGACAAGATCCCCACAATCACCTTCGATGTTTTAATAAGGTCACTTTAACGTTTAGACATCCAGAAGTTTCCGAACACTTAAAATACTAAAATTCGTAAGCTTTTTGTCTTTTTCCCTTTTGCTCTTTGACGGTGAAGCCCGAGATTGGTTAAACAAAGAACCACCAAGATCAATTCTCACATGGGACGACCTTGTTTCAAAGTTCATAAACCAATACTTCCCACCTTCAAAAACCACTTACTATCGGAATGAGATCATTACCTTTTACCAAAAACCAAACGAAGCCTTTAATGAAGCATGGGAACGTTTATAAAGGACTCCTTCGTCAATGTCTCACCATGGGTTTATTCTGAACTCACACAACTCGATACTTTTTACAATTCCTTTGAAATCAGACGATCAAGATGCCTTAGATTCTGCAAGCAGGTGGCAATTTCTTGACAAAAATGCCTTACAAGAGGTTAGCAATTATTGAAGAGCAAGTCAAAAGTTCGTTACTCAAAAGTTCGTGCTAATGATTTAAGATTGAGTTAAAAAAAAAAAAACGGATGCTCCTCGTTCTATTTCTTCATCTTCTAATAATTCTTGATATGCAACAAATAGCCGCTTCTCTCGAGGATAAATGAACAGATCAAGATGAACCAAATGTTGAATGAAATGAAAGCATTAGTTGTTACTAACTCCTGTACCTACTCGTCCAATGCAGTTGAGGAAGTAGTGTCCCACTTGTGGATCAAATCACAATTTTAACCGTTGTCCCTTGTAACTCGGAAATGGAAACGATTTTCCCTGTTTTCATGACAATATCTCAACAATTTCAACAAACCCGCCAGCCGTTGGAAATTTTCTCCAAAGAAACCAACCCTTCAAATATGCAAGTCAAATGAGACCAACCGGTTTCAATTCAACCGAATGTCCAAAACCGTTTCAAGGTACCAATTCTAATTTCAACCAAAACCGTGGAGAAATTACAAACCAAAATCGTCCAAAACAACCAACTCAAAAAAATCAAGTATATCAAGCTCCCATAGACCAACACCAACCAATTCAACCACAAACAATCAAGTTTTACCCTCACCACGCAGCCAACCTCCAACAAATAGTGTGTCTAAAACGGAATTTGAAAATTATTCTAAACCATGATGCAACATGATATAATTGCAAATGAATTGTGATAAATTTCAAAATGATTTTCAAAAAGTTTACAATAGAATCTCAAAAGAAGCAAGATGATTTCAGAAAATGATGCTACCGGTAATTTTCATGCAAAAATAATCATAATCCAACCAACCTTCAGTTCAAGTTCTTTACCAACAATACCATTCCAAACCCAAGAAATGAAGCCAAGCCAATTACAAACTCGTAGTGGTGTTTTTCATACGATGACTCTCCAATTCCACCGCCGTGGTGGAAAAGGAAAGGTGAGGTACAAAGGATACGGAGCTACCAGCAATCACCGAAGACATCCAACCTCCTCCATATTCCATAAACAAACCAAAGACAAGAACCAACCGAAGAACCTCTTTTGCCAACAAAGCCATAACCTAATTTACCTTACCCATCGAGACTCACAAAGAAAAGATTCGTGAAAAGGAAGATATTCCTTTGCTTCAAAGTTTATGGAAATCTTCCGAGTAATTCTTCACTTTGTAGCTAAGTTTGTGGACGAAGATCTCTCTCTATTCCCACACTAAACAAACCGCCAAGCAGACGAGTTGCGCGAGCCCGACTGTTTAAAACTTTTTGCACACACACAACATCATCTATATAGATCGGTTAACACAAAACACCAGGATAGATAAAAATTGTAGTGCAGTTGGCAAGACACACAAAGGACACCATCTCTATAAAGAAGTGACCTCCACCGGCTGAGTCTCTGACTCATTCCATGTGAATTTTCAGAGCTCTCATCAATTACAGCTACTTACCCTTGCGATTTAGGTGCTAGTATCAATCTCATGCCTTTATCCATTTGGAAAAAGCTTCAACTCTCGGGCCTAACTGAAACAAAAATGGTATTATAATTAGCCGACCGTACAATTTCCAAACCAACCGGTGTAGCTGAAAATGTTTTTGTCAAGTAAGGGGAAGTCACTTCCCGCTGATTTCGTTGTTCTTGATTTTATAGCCGATCCTCGAGTACCATTAATACTCGGGCGACCCTTTCTTAGGACGGCTCATGCTTTAATCGATGTTTACGAGGGAGAGATTACTCTTAGGAATGATGATCAATCATTAACCCTTAAATGTGGTGATGCACCTTCCATTTCATACAACAATCTTGAATCATTGAAGAAAGTTGATCTCATTGATGCTACTTGTGAAGAGTACTCACAAGAAGTACTTGGATTTTCCGATTCCGTTGCTTACAACAATCCTTCTCCAGACTTTGATCCGATTGTTTCTAATTCATCTCCAACACTTACTCCTTTTGATGAAAGTGATTTTCTACTCTTTGAGGAAGCCGATGCTTTTATAGCAATCGATGATGAAAAACAGTTTCAACCAAGTTTTCATGCTACGGACTATATCCCGAGGGTGACATTCTCATTCTCGAGGGCACTTTCTCAACAACGATCCATTACCTCACCCAAAACCAAGGAGATTACTCACACCCGGAATTCAAAAGATCTTAAAGTTTGTTTGAATCAAAAGAATCTCAGAAGAAATTCCCGAATCGATCTAAAGAGTTACCCCCCGCATGCTCGAAGTATGCGTTCTTAGAGAAAATAACCAAGCTTCCAGTTATATTTCAAAGATTTAGCCAGAAGAAAGACCTCACTCAATTAATGTCCCAAAAACCAGAAAAACAATCAATTGCTTGGAAACTTTCTGATAATCCGAGCATATATCCACAGAGTTTTTTGCTCACAACAAATCCTTTTAAGAAGATATTACCAACCTTCAGTCAAAACAAAGGAGGGTTAACCTAAAATCCCACGACTCATCAAAGAGAAGATGTAGAAAAACTTCGTGACGCAGGATTGATTTATCCAATCTCGGATATCCCAGGGTATCCGGTCCATTGTGTTCCTAAAAAAGGTGGTATGTACCTTGTCACAAATAAGAAAATGAGCTGGTTGCCTACAGAGATTTAGTCACGGATGGAGAGTTTGCATCGACTATCCAAAGTTGAACGACGACCTTGTAAAGCCATGTTTCCTTTACCTTTCATGGACGCAGATGTATAGCGATTAGCCGGGCAACGATTTATTGTTTTCTAAGATGGTTTTTCAGGGTATTTTTCAATTCCTCCCATTGAACCTAAAGATCAAGAGAAAACTACTTTACGTGCCCATACGGAACTTTCGTATACCGTCGTATGCCATTCGGTTGTGTAAATGCACCCGGAACTTTCCAACGTTGTATGCTGGCCATTTTTCACGATAGATAGAGAAACAATGGAAGTTTGCATGGACGATTTTACCAGTGTTTGGAGATCTTTTTCGTCGTGTCTTGCCAATTTAGATAAAATGCTTAAAAGATGTGAAGACACCAAATTAGCACTAAATTGGGAAAAGAGCCATTTCATGGTTAAAGAAGGAATTGTTTTAGGACATAAGATCTCTAGAAAAGGAATTGAAGTCGATAAAGCCAAAATTGATGTTATTTCTAAGCTTCCTCATCCAACAACCGTCAAAGGAATTCGAAGTTTTCTCGGGCATGCTGGATTCTATCGAAGATTTATCAAAGACTTTTCCAAAATCTCTCGACCCATGACCCATCTTTTAGAGAAAAACACTCCTTTCATTTTTTCGGAAGATTGCATTCTAGCCTTTCAAACATTGAAAAAGAAGCTGACCGAAGCTCCAATTCTCATTGCTCCGAATTGGGACCAACCTTTTGAAATCATGTGCGATGCAAGTGATTATGCAATTGGAGCGGTTTTAGGGCAAAGGATTGAGAAGCATTTCCGACCAATTCATTACGCTAGTAAGACAATGACTGAAGCAGAAACAAATTACACAACAACCGAGAAAGAGATGCTTGCAGTTGTTTATGCTTTCGAGAAGTTTCGATCATATTTAATCATGAACAAGAGTGTTGTTTACACAGACCACTCCGCTTTGAAATATCTTTTCAACAAGAAAGACGCCAAAGCAAGATTGCTTCGTTGGGTCTTACTTCTTCAGGAATTTGATTTTAAAGTTATCGATACCAAAGGAGCTGAAAACTATGCAGCCGATCACCTCTCTCGTCTTGAAAACCCTTATGAGAATATTTTTGATCCAAAAGAAATTACCGAGACTTTTCCTTTAGAGACTTTAAGTGTGTTAACTTACAAAGACCAAAGTACCCCGTGGTTCGCCGACTTTGCTAACTACCACGCGGGGAAATTCATTAAAAAAGGAATGTCGCCTCAAAAGAAAAACAAGTTCTTTAAAGATGTAAAACATTATTTTTGGGATGACCCTTTTCTTTTCAAGACTTGTGCGGATCAAATAATCCGAAGGTGTGTAGATGGCAAAGAAGCTCTCGAAATTCTCGAAGCTTGTCACAGTGGACCCACCGGGGGACACTATGGTGCCAACTTTACCGCCAAGAAGGTTTTTGATGCCGGTTTTTATTGGCCTACCACAATTTAATAAGGATGCCTACGAATAATCAATCTTGTGATGCTTGTCAAAGGCCAGGCAAAATCTCTCAACGTGAATGAATGCCTCAAAACGCAATCCAAGTTTGTGAGATTTTCGGATTTATGGGGAATTGATTTTAAATGGGACCTTTCCGTCGTCTATGTAACAAATATATCTAGTAGCCGTCGATTATCTTCCAAGTGGGTTTGAAGCGAAAGCGCTCCCACCAAACGATGCTATGGAATTTGTTAAGGTTCTTAAAATCCCTTTTTCTCCCGATTCGTGCCCCGAGAGCAATCATAAGCCGATCGAGGGTCCCATAATTGTAACGACAAATTTGATCGAGTTATGTCTAAATATGGTGTCACCCATCGTCTTTCGACTCCTTACCACCCTCAAACGAGTGGTCAAGTTGAAGTCACGAATCGAGGTCTCAAAAGAATTTTGGAGAGAACGGTAGGAGAAAACCGTGCTTCATGGTCAGATAAGTTTATGATGATGCATTATGGGCTTTCATAGAACCTGCTTACAAGACTCCAATTGGATGTACTCCATATAAGTTAGTCTATGGAAAAGCGTGTCACTTACCAGTTGAGCTAGAACACAAAGCGTATTGGGCTCTTAAGCATGCCAACTTCGATTTAAAGACTGCGGGCGATCATCGAAAGCTTCAACTCAATGAACTTAGCGAGCTTCGTGATCAAGCTTATGAGAATTCGCTAATCTACAAGGAGAAGACAAAGAAGTTACACGATTCTAAGATAAAGAACCGAATCTTCAATGTTGGTGATCAAGTCTTACTTTTCAACTCCCGATTAAAGATTTTAATCTAAAGGCAAAGATAGGTCATTATTTGTGATCCTATTGGTCTAGATATATAGATCACTATATGGAGAGCCATCACGGCATCTAGCTAACGTAGTCGGTATCACTAGATCCAGTTAAATGATAGGTCGCATACAAAAGCACGTAAACAAGTATAAATTGGTAAACATAAAACAAGCAATCAACGATAATTTAAGCATTCGAGATAAACAAACCAAACATTCAAATCTTCATAATAATGGCTAATACCTAAGGGTATTAGCCCTCAAACATCATAATCAATACAAGAGTAATAATTCAACCAAGGTAAACTAACCGAGTTAACGATTGATACCAAAAATCGAACGATTACAAGAGTATAGGAGATTATAACGTGTTTCCTATGGAATTAATAGCTTTGCTTGACCTTTTTCTGCTCTTCTTGCCTTCTGAAAATCAACTTTTATGGTTAAGGTATCAAAAATAAGATCAAGCACACTAAAAACCAGTTTTTAGGTTTTCTATTTAGTGTTTGGAATTCCTTCTATAAGGCGTATCAGGAGAGATGGATGGCATATCGGGGGTTTCTTGGAGTAGGAACCACGTTCGATATCTTCCAGAATATTTTATTACTTTATATTGAATACGGCGTATAGAAATCTCATGGATACGGCGTATTGGACTTCATACCATCGTGGTTTCTTATGAATTGCAGGCACGGATATGCCATATCTTCCTTGATGGATACGGCGTATAGGATGTTAGAACAATAATCTTTAAACATAGTACTCATTATTGTGGTCTCGAATAGATATACCAAGCCAAGTTCTAAAGTCTACAACATCACCGACACACTCATATTTTGTAAAATTTTGGTAAACATTTGGAAACGGATAAGGTTAAATCCTCACAATATCCTAATAAGGGTTATTTTGTGCAGGTTATGTAACAAGTAATTTCACAAAAGTATGCTTGAAAATTTTAAATTTGAGCATAATTTAAGCATTTTAGTGTAAAAAATAGGACAAGTATACATTCTAATTCCCATCCCCCCACTTGAATTATACAACGTCCTCGTTGTATAGATAAAACATTAAAAACGGGAAATAAAAGAATTAAAATGAGAAACTCCCTTGATATTTTGCTCAGTAGATTCTCTAAGTTGAGTTTATAAGCAAGGATGTGTGTTGTAAATGCGTCTGCATTCCAGCATGACTACAATCACACATAGGATTCCAGATGATCGATACTTTACCAACTTCGTCGATTTCTTTGCAGCGAGGTCCTGTGCAAAATGTAGGAAAAACATGCAAAATCCTATCTCGAGTATCTACGGTTAATTATAAATAAACTAAATAAACTATAGAGGAGACCAATATGCCGTATCCATAAACTAGAATACGCCGTATTGAGAAACCTGTAAAAACTATCTAAATACGGACCAGTCTGTTGAATACGCCGTATCATGTACATGAATATGCCATATTGACAGAACTGACAATAATGTTTAAAGTGCATAAAAATAAAGGACTGATAACGTCTAGACATTCAATACACCGTATGGTATAGAGCGGATACGCAGTATTGACGTCTAGGAAGACAGACTCGATAAAAATAAATAACAATCCGGGTTGTCTCCCGGGAAGCACTTTTCTTTCAGCTAGTCTTTAAGTTATACTTTTTCTTTCTTGCTTCTTCATTCCATCTCATGCACGCTTATGTGCCCGCGTATAAGCCATTCTTCCATCTTCGCATCTTAGAAATATTTAGGTCCTAAGTTCAAGACCCGTTGTAGAAACTCTTGAGCTTTTGGTACGGATACGAGATTCCATTTAGCTTATCATGCAAACTCACCTTAAGTAACGGCTTAATCTTGTTGCACTGGGCATTAGATAGATGTTTAAACCTTGAATGTGATCGCGCCATTTGGTAAGTCATGTTACCACTACCATTGTGGATAGTGATTAATCCATCAAACCTTTTTGCTTCCACACATGAAGCTTTGCAGAACGGTTCTCCAAGAATAATATCTCCAATGTCTTGATCTCGTTAGCCATCCATATTTTCCACTACTACAAAACGAGTTATAACAAAAAAATTTCTGATAAAAATAGTTACATTCATAAATGCGCCGACTACATTCTTTCTTTTGAGTTCAACTTTGTCCTTTATTATAGAATTATAAAACTCCCTAGACATCATATTTACGGACAAAATTGGGAAAAAATTAGCACTTACATGCTTGAAACCTATCATGCACACAAATCTTAAGTTGTAGGCACAGTTGATAAGTGTAGAATACACGTATCTATTTATGCTTAAAATAACCCAAATAAACCCAAAACGGATCAAAAATGGCAAAAATGTGCTTGTATCTGAGTTTTATGTGTGCAGGTATGGATATGTCAAAAATCACAAGAAATCAGTCAAAAACGAACACGAGAACGGATGAGTGATCAAGAAGCTAAAAAATCAAAGCCGAAGCCAGAGAAATCATGCCTCAGCCTTCTACAAAGTCAACTGCAGCTAAACCACAGTCAACCAAAGCCAACTCCATTGTTTTATAAGTTCAAGGGGTGATTTTGCAATTTATGGAAGTTATAATTATAACTTGAAATGGTGCTTGCCAAACACAAGGGCCGATCCATTAAAAGAAAGGTCATATACAAAAGCACTAAACAAGTAAATTTCTAAACATAAACAAGCAATCAACGATAAATTAAGAAATCAAGATAAATAAACCAAACATTCAGATCTTCATAATAATGGCTAATACCCAAAGGTACTAGCCTTCAAACATCATATTAAATACAAAAGTAATGATTTATCCAAGGTAAACTAAACGATTACAAGAGTACAAGAAATTACACATTGTCTCCTATTGAATTAATTATGTTTCTCTACCTCTTCTGCTCTTTTTCTCCTCTGAAAATTGACTTTTATGGTTTAGGAATCGAGAATATGATTTTGCACACTTAAAACTCGTTTTTGAGTTTTTTATTATAAGGTCTGGAAAAAGGTCGATACGGCGTATCAAAAGTATTTGATACGGCGTATCAGGGGTTTCTTGGAGTAGGGACCACGTTTGATATCTTTTAGAATATTTTATTTTCATATGGCTTGAATACGGCGTATTAGTAATTCCTGGACACGGCGTATTGATCTTGTTTCCTTCGTGGTCTTTAGTAAAGTACATGCACAAATACGCCGTATCTTCCTTGATGGATACGGTGTATTGGTTGTCAGAACAGTAATCTTCAAATATCTTCGTTTAAGCTCCAAAATGCGTTCCTTTTAGTCAACTTTCACCAAGTACTCCATAATTACTGCAATTCTCAAATACAAACAATTAAGTAACAATTCTTTGCAATAATTATATAAAATAGGTTAGAAAACACTCAAATCACTCAACTAATCTATGTGGTAACATGTAACTAATTCGCTTAATTGCTCGGTCATGAAGAGTATTCTATCATAGGCTTGGCAAATACATATCTCCACCAATAGAGCTAAAGAGTAACAAGTTTATAAAGGCAAAATAGGTTTTTATTATAAGGCTTAGGGTTGATCATTCTATAACCTTTCACAAAAAGTACCACACTAAAAAGGCAGCTGAAGCACACATACATGGCCATAACGACAGAATAGACATGTGTGTTCAATCACATCCTCATTCGAGTTTAACCAAGGGTTAGGATGAAGAATGATATAGGGTAGGGATCTTCTAACTTTCACCAATAGTAATAAACCAACAAGGCAGTTGAATCATGCATACGTGGCCGTAACGACGGAATAGACATGCATGTTCGATCACATCCTCATTCGCGTAAAACCCATGGTTAATGATTAGGAAAAGGAAATAAATTGTTGTTAAATAAAAATTACGAAACAAATAGACTAAGTCCAAACAAATAAGGCACAAGTTGCTAGACACTTTTTCCTGACCGTTACCATGAAAAAGACTCAACTACTTACACACGTCTTGATCATAGATAAAAAACAACAACCTAAGTTGGCGTTCCCGTAACGATCAACTTCCCAATCATCCCATAATTTACATACTTTTACAAGACAAGTGACGATATCTACCACTTTATACAAAACTTTACATCGTTGACTTATAGGACGTATCAACGAATAATCGATCCTTGATATAATTCCTTCGGTCTAAGCTTTTGCGAAACGATTATCTTTGAACTTTCCTCCTTTTTTTGTTGCGATTTTTCTAATTTTTTCATTTTTTTGCTAACTACGAAACTTGGTGTAATTTCACCATCTTCACGATCATAATAACTCCGGATAATTCCTTCGATAATTCTTCATTCTTCGGACGTACCAATAATTGTGTTGGTAGTAAGAATACATGAGTTTTGACTACTTTATACATTCTCATTTGCAATGTGCAAATTTCTTCCAAATTTCTTCCCAAACCGTCCAAAGATAGAAAAAATTGACACCAAGACTCGGGGAAAGAAATACATAACTTTACCACTTAAAGCAATCTAGCAATGGAATTAAATGGACTTAATTCTAACAGGGTAGGCCTTAATGGTTGTTTAAAGGTGTTAACGAAAAACACGATGAATTTATCCTTTTTGGGGCATTCTCGGATCGAAATGCATCTTGTTCTATGATCCCAAATAACGAAAGTCAAATAAGTTAGTTAGTTGCTTAATATGAAATGTACAAAAAATATGAGAAAAAAGGAAAAATACAGAAATAATATTGGTAGTTAGTATAAATATTCAAAAATGGTAAAAACGGGGCTTGTCGAAGCTATTGATTTCTTTAATTCCCCTCGATGAACTTGGCTACTTTTCAAGGTTATTAGTCAAGGGGGATTGAGATTCTTAGTATTCTAAGTGCTTACTTCATAGCATTGCGTGAGGACACGACAATGTATTAGTATGGGGGATTTTGATATGTGTTTAATTACACATACTTTTCACCATTAAAATCGGCCCTAAACGACCAAAAACGCACATAAAATGCCATAAATATGCTTGTTTTTGTGTTTGTACTGTGCAGGTACCGGATATTCACTAAAGGACAAAAACGAAGCCAAACCGGACAAAACCGAGAGTGAAATTGAAAAGAGGGCAAAAAAATGAGGCCAGAGGAAAAAAAGGATGGGAAACAGAGTTAAAACAGACATTTCCGGATCGACTCGACAACGTTTGTGCATTTAATAAAGTCAAGACGAAGTCAAAGTCAACCTCGGGATATGGCGTTGGAAAGGGCATCGAAAACCGAACCCGAAAACCTAAAATGCTAAAATTGGGCCCACCCGTACCCACCTAGTGGGCCCGGGTCAGCCCACTTATATAAACTTTATATAAAAACCCGGCCCAAATTTCCCTTTTTAATTATAAACCCGCTGGCCCAAATTCAATCCTGGCCCAACACAATACAACCCAAAACCCCTTTAACCCTGTTAACCCTAAACCCCATATATCCTTACACCGTTAGTCCTTCAAGGACCAACATTGTTAGTCCTTGGGGACTAACTATGCAAACAACCTGCTAACTCCAGGGACCAAAGGTGTAAAATACAAGGACGTGTATTGCAAAACCAAACAACACCTTGAGGGACCAATTGTGCCAACTTCCAAAACTTTACCCAGTAACACATATGAACCCATTTTCCCGCCAACTGTTCATTGTCTCTCTCACCCCCCTCTGCAACACCACGACAAAACCCTTTAAACCCTTCACCACCAGACAAAACTATCCTTCTCACAAACCCCACCCCCACATGGGCTCATTGCCACTATGGCAATCCCATGGTTTACCATTGGCTACACGAAATCAAGGGTATGGATTGAATGGATTGGGGACCAAGAAAAATAGAGGGCCAGGATGCTTTGATTTTCCTCTCACAGCAAAAGCACAACAAACACAAATGAAGACAACTACTCAGCATATATAAGAAGATGGAAGACAGAAGAAAGACATAACTAGGAGTAGTGTTAGTTATAGTTTTAATTTTTAATGTCTTAAATTTATGTGTTCTTGTATTTTAAATTTCTGTCTTTAAGCTTTTGTAAACTTTTCTTTTTAATGAAATTTAAGCTTTATAAAAATTCTGTCTTTTATCCTTTGTAAACTGCTATCTTTAATTGCTTGTTATAAGTGCTTATTGTTGTGTACTTTTTACTTATTTATGCTAAACTGAGTTTGGTTAACATCTGTTTTAAAAATCTTTTTCTTAACTTACCCTTTATCAGCTTAAAACTTGATTTTAAAAAGATAAAGGGGTGTTTGGGTCAAGCCTATAAAATGGGTCAAATTGGTTAGAAACAACTTTGGGTCATTTGGCCAGTTCAGGCATTCAATTTTAAGTAAATTAAGAGAGTTTTTAAAGTTTTTAAGAGTTAGAAATAAATTTTGAGTTGCTTTCTTATAGCTATCTAAATTTGAGGTTTTGTTAAATACTTAATCTGTCTTATTTTGATTTATGTTTAAAAAGTTGTTATTCAGACTTGTGTTGCTTTCATTTAGAGTAGAATGCAGTAGGATTAGTTAGAATTAGTGTCTATTGGTGTTTTGCCCTTAAGTGTATTTTGTCGTAAATTGTTTTTTCTTGTTCTTTAAGTCATAGTTCAGCAGCTCATTTAGATAAGCTACCCATAGAATTAAGCCTTGATTTTTATAATATAAGCTCATTAGGTGCCTAGCTTGATCTGTTGTAGCTCATTTTCCCTTTTTAAGTCTTTTTATTAGCTTAAAACTTAAGCTAAAAATAGCCTTTTGCCCTTTAAGAAAATCACTCAGTAGCTACTGAGTGTGAGCAACTCTTTTCTTGTGCCTTTTCCATGGCCTTAATGGTTTTCAAATCCCTTAATTTTTACTGCTTATTGTAGCTAGGTGGATAATTTTTTAGAGCTTATTATCTCTTTAGCCATAAGAATCCTTTTGGTTGCTTAAAATAAGCCCAAAAGGACCCCCTTAGGCTGTTAGTTAGTGGTTTTTGGCCTTAAATGCTTTTTGCTTTTCAGTACTTATTTGTCTGTCTGCTGGGCTTATTTTTGTTCTTTATGCTTATTAGTTATTGCCCTTTGTCTGTCTAGCTTATTTCCCTCTTCTTTTTGCTTATTTTGTCATTAAAATACATCTTCATTTTGGTTGTATCATGCCTTAAGTCTTTTTAAGCATATCTGTCAGTTTCATTTGCTTATTTGCTGGCTTATTTGTAGTTTCCATAAAAAGTCCTTTTTATAAAGTTTGTTATTTTAGCTTAATGTTTAAGTTTTAAAAGAAAAATTTGAAAAAAAATGTTTTATAAAAAGAGAGAGGCCCAGGCTCGACCCCTGGACCTCCCCCTTTTCTAAGCCCCCTCCCACACAAACTCATACCGCTGTGCTACAATAGCTCATCCGGTATGAGTTTGTTTTGTTAAATACTTAAGCCCAAACAGCCCATTAAGCCACATAACATTAATTGCTTAATAACAGCTTATTTTTAAGCCAAATTTTTAGTTTTAATTTTTTCTTAGATCCTTTGTAGTATAATGCAATTTCCCTGAAATTTTTAGAATTTTTTATAATCGTTTGATATTTTTTATCATTTATTTTCATTTAAACTGTTTTTTAATTATAATAAATTAAATAAAAATAAAAAAAATATTTTTCTTTTTTATAAAATTTTATTTTATCAGTATGCACTTAGGAAAAATAGAAAATCTTTCGTAGGGTCATTTTTGCAAAATTTTACATTTTAAAGAACGGGTTTCGACCTAGTTTTTTGTTTTCTCATTTTTGAGCTCGTTTTAGCTCCGTTTTTAGTCTAGTCTTTTTTATTCTTCGTTTTTAGTCACATAGAGTAGATTAGAAGTAAAAAATTCACTTTAGGATTAATTTTTCATATTTTAGGTTTCTAGTCGCATTCGTTTTTAATTTCCGTTCTTGTTTTTGTGATTTAAGCCTAATTGCCTTAATTTTATGTTCCCGCAGACTTAGGATTTCATTCTTATGCCTTATTTATGCTTCTTGTAGAATTTTAAGATAATCATTTGCTTTTTTATGCTTTCCCGTAGTTTTAGGATTAAATTCCCGTTTTTGCGTTTTTCTTAAATTGCTTTTGTTTAGGGTTTTCTTTTATTCGTTTTTACATATTATTAGTAGTTTTAGAAACTCAACCCCATATCTTTTCCATTCAAGCATTGATATTCAAACCGACTCTCGATTTTCAAATTCACGCCTCGTTGGGAAGAACGACCCGGGTCCGGTTTTAAACTTTGTGGATAACGAAGTGAGAAACCGATACTTCCGGTTTACTATACTACTATCATTGATATTATCCTATTTGTTATATATTTATATATTTATTTATATTTATATATAGTAAAGGGAGTAAATCAGTCTACAACATCACCGGCACACTCATATTTTATAAAATTTGGGTAAACATTTAGAAACGGATAAGGTTAAATCCTCACAATATCCTAATAAGGGTTATTATGTGCAGGTTATGTAACAAGTAATTTCACAAAAGTATGCTTGAAAATTTTAAAATTTGAGCATAATTTAAGCATTTTAGTGTGAAAAATAAGACAAGTATACATTCTAATTCCCATCCCCCCACTTGAATTATACAACGTCCTCGCTGTATAGATAAAACATTAAAAACAGGTAATAAAAGAATTAGAATGAGAAACTCCCATGATATTTTGATCGGTAGATTATCCAAGTTGAGTTTATGAGCAAGGATGTGTGTTGTAAATGCGTCTGTATTCCAGCATGATTATAATCACACATTGGATTCCAAATGATCGATACTTTACCAACTTCGTTGATTTCTTTACAGCGAGGTCTCGTGCAAAATATAGGAAGAACATGCAAAATCCTATCTCAGGTATCTACGATTAATTATAAATAAACTAAATAAACTGTACAGGAGACCAATACGCCATATCCATAAACTGGAATACGTCGTGTTGAGAAACCTGTAAAAACTATTTAAATACGAGCAAGTCTGTTGAATATGCCATATCATGTAGATGAATACGCCGTATTGATAGAACTGACAATAATGTTAAAAGTGCGTAAAAATAAAGGACTGATAACTTCCAGACATTCAATACGCCGTATGGTATGGAGAAGATACGCCGTATTGATGTCTAGGAAGACATACTCGATAAAAATAAATAACAATCCCGGTTGTCTCCTGGGAAGCACTTTTCTTTCAGCTAGTCTTTAAGTTAGACTTTTTCTTTCCAGCTTCTTCATTCCATCTCATGCACGCTTATGTGCTCGCGTTTGAGCCATTCTTCCATCTTCGCATCTCGGATATATTCGGGTCCTAAGTTTAAGACCCCCTTGTAGAAACTCTTGAGCTTTTGGTACGGATGCGAGATTTCATTCAGCTTATCATGTAAACTCACCTTTAGTAATGGTTTGATCTTGTTGCACTGGGCATTGGATAGATGTTTAAACCTTGGATGTGATCGCGCCATTTGGTAAGTCACGTTACCACTACCATTGTGGATAGTGATTAATCTATCAAACCTGTTTGCTTCCACACATGAAGCTCTGCAGAACGGTTCTTCAAGAATAATATCTCCCATGTCTTGATCTTGGTAACCATCCATACTTTCCACTACTACAAAACGAGTTATAACAGAAAAATTTCTGACAAAAATAGGTACATTCATAAAAGCTCCGACTACATTCTTTCTTTTGTGTTCAACTTTGTCCTTTATTATAGAATTATAGAACTCCCTAGACATCATATTTACAGACAAAATTGGGAAAAAATTAGCACTTACATGCTTGAAACCTATCATGCACGCAAATCTTAAGTTGTAGGCACAGTCGATATGTATCTTCTGGTCAAAGTAACAAAAACTAAGGTACTCGTCAAAACTTTAATTATTCCTAGTCTTGATTATGTGAATCATGGGCTCATCAATTACCTCACCTTCCTCAATGGTGGGCATCAAATCATCAATTTGATCTCTCCTAAGCTCTAATGGTACATTAAGATCATTCAATTTAATGTAATCTCCGTATAAAGGGTCTAATGATTTATTCAACACCGAAGTTTCTCCCATTAGCCTAGCTTCTAAATCAATTTATATTCTTTCTCTTAAGCTTAACATGTAGACCCTCTTAATCAAACTACTAGCTGGTTTAACACTTTTGAAAATAATTTTCTCATCCCCAACCCTCAAAGTAATCTTCCTTTTGAATACATCAATCTTAGCGTGGGCGGTAGACAAAAACAGTCTTTTGAGGATCAAGGGCACATTGACATCCTCAGGCATATCAGGAATTATAAATTCTACAGGGAAAACAAATTTACCAATACCTACTAGCATGTTTTTAGTAATTCCTTTTGGATATTTCACGGTCCTATCTGCTAATTCAACTGTTAACTTAGTGTGAGCTAATTTGCCTAAACCTAAGTTAAGGTAGGTTGAGAGAGGCATAACACTTACGCTAGCTCCTAAGTCAACAAGGGCATTATCAAAGCAAACATTATTAATATAGCAAGGTAAAGTGAAACTCCATAGGCCTTTTTCTTTTTGGGGTATGGATTTACCGATATGTGAAGCTTCATATGAGTAGGCTTTTGAGAATTACGGTCTATACGATCCATTCTTTTCCTCATTATAGTAATCATTCAAATGACTTGGAAATGGGATTGTCATTTGTCTTGACTCGAACATGAATCTTCTGTTCTGTGGAGTGGATACAGCGTATTGTGGTGATCCAATATGGCGTATCAGGTTTGAATCAGCTTCAGCAGTGGTCGAAATTGATTTGACATGATCTCTCGGGTTGGCTTCAGTAGAGCTAGGTAGGCTTCCAAATCCTCTTTCCTGTAGTACCTTGCTTATTTGCCCGATTTGAATCTCTAGAGTTTTAATCGAAGCTCCTTGGTTTCTTACGGCAGCATCCGTCGAAGCTTGGATTTCTTTAATCATGTTGGAGTTTTCTTCATGTCTCTTTGTTGATTCACTCATAAACTTGCTCAGGGTTTCTTCCATAGATTGCCTTCGTTCTTGGTACGAAGGGTTTGCATTGTTCCTCTGGTAGAATCCTGGAGCTGCTGCTCTATATCCCCCTCCTTGGAAAGGTCCACCAAATTGAGTGTAGTAAGCTTCTTCGAGGGTTTTACCTTCTTCTTTGAGTGGGCAATCTTTGGTGTAGTGGGGCCCTTTACATTGTTCACATCCTACTTGAGCAGCATAAACCTTCTCATTCACCTTCTTGATTTCTCTTCCAAGATTATTAAGTTGTGCTTGTATGGCTGCCAATCCGTCAGAAGTTTCAGTACTTCTTGTCCTAGATGTTCCATTGTGCCATTTTTGAGAGTATTCAGCCATTTCTTGGATGGCTACTTTTGCATCGGCAACAGTCTTAGACGGTATTGCACCTTTTGAATCAAGAATCTGTCTAGTTTGGACATCCAATCCATTATAAAACAAGATTACCTCCTGCATCTCCGTTAAATAGTGTTGAGGACACTTCATCAAGAGTTCTTTAAATCGCTCCCATGCTTGGTAAAGGGTTTCATCTGGTTCTTGCTGAAAGTTGTTGATCTCCTCCATTTTCTTTGCAGTACGAGCAGGTGGGCAATATTTGCTTAGAAACTTTGTCTTAAGATCTTCCCAAGTTGTGATTGAACCAGATGGTTTGTTTCTTAGCCAACGACTCGCGGCTCCAGTTAGGGACATAGGGAAGGCTCTAAGCATCACTTGGTCTTGAGTTATATTAGGGATATGGAATAAATCGACAATCTCAAGAACTTTCTCAATGTGTTCGTTCGCATCTTCATGATCCGAACCGCTGAAGGTGTTGTCACGTAGTTCCTTGAGAAATTGGCCTTTTAATTCAAAGCTATCTTTGTCATCGATTTTAGGCCTAGCAATTCCCGATCCATAGTCAGCTCGAGTTTTGCTCATGTACTGTTCCATGGTTTCCGCCATTGTTTCCGCAACTTCTTCCTCGGAATATTCTTCTAAATCAGAAAATAGATTGAATTCAGGTGATCTTGATTCGTCAAGACTTTGTGTCTTGAGAAGCTTCCTAGATGATCAAAATTCTCGTTTTGGTTCCTTGAAGGGCGTAAATAGTTCCTTAGTCGAACTCCTTGTCATGCACTACCTGAAACAAGGGATGAACAATCAGTAGGATGGGCTCGTGAGAAAGAAAACACAAATATACGAAAATCAAATGCAAAAAAACAGTTCTGATACTGTATTAGATGTTCAATACGCCGTATTCAGTGGATCTGAATTTGCCGTATTAATCTTTTTAGACGAATACGCTGTATTGGATAAGAAGGTTGGATACGTCGTATCCAATGGAAGTGGATACGTCGTATCAGGTTATCGACCAGAACAGTGTATTAGAACCAATTAAACAAGCAAACAATTAAACTAAGCAAAAATATACAAATATACAAAGTTATACACTAATCAAAATTAAGGGTTAGACTAATCTAATGTTAAAACCAAAATATCAAATAAAAATCAAGATTAAATTTTCACTCCCCGGCAACGGCGCCAAAAACTTGATGTGTTGTAGTGAGGTGTGTAATTTTATGAATTAAATTTTAAATTTATATTTTGTCGACATTACCAAAAACAACACTTTAACGGGCAGTGTATCCGGTCAGATAGGAGTTTCATGGTAAGTAGGGTGTCGATATCTAAGAGCGAGAAACAATCTTTCAATTTATTAATATTTTGGTTATCTAAACTAAGTTAATTATATTCTATGTTAAACCTATGCTAAACCTATGTTAATCCTAAATCTAACGGATAAGGGGGTTTCAGCCTGAGAGACTGGCACGGGTTTTGTGGTGACTAAAATCAACTTAAGACACTAAAACTCACGCAAGCAAATCAACAGAAGATAAAAGAGCGGTCTAGCCAAATATAAGAAAACTGTATTAACCATTATTAATCCAATCAGAACGTTGGTTTGTTTATTTAGTGCAATGATTACTTATCTCGAGGCGGCATATCATTCTTAAGACTTAGGCGGTACTTCTTCCTAAGACCTAGATACGAAGAATCCTGTCATAATTAAACAAACCAAACATTTAGATCTTCATAATAAAGGCTAATACCCGAAGGTATTAGCCTTAAAACGTCATAATCAATAAAAAAGTAATAATTTAGCCAAGGTAAACTAACTGATTTAACGAATGATACCAAAAACTGAACGATTACAAGAGTATAGGAGATTACAAGTTGTTTCCTATGGAATTAATTACATTGCAAGACCTCTTCTGCTCTTCTTCTCCTCTGAAAATCAACTTTTGT
Organism: Tanacetum coccineum; assembly: GCA_026074375.1. Classification (NCBI taxonomy): domain Eukaryota; kingdom Viridiplantae; phylum Streptophyta; class Magnoliopsida; order Asterales; family Asteraceae; genus Tanacetum; species Tanacetum coccineum. Next base: position 8,040 of record BQNB010065859.1, on the reverse strand, counting down.
GGTTTAGGTATCGAAAATATGATTCAGCACACTAAAAACTCGTTTTTGAGTTTTCTATTTATAGGGTCTTGGTCGATACGGCGTATTGATTAAGATCAATACGGCGTATTGAGGGTTTCTTGGAGTAGGGACCACGTTTGATATCTTCCAGAATATATTATTTCCATAGCTTGAATACGGCGTATTGGTCTTTCCTAGATACGGCATATTGATCTTGTTTCCTTCGTGGTCTTTTGTGAAGTGCAGGCACAAATACGTTATCTTCCTTGATGGATACGGCGTATTGGATGTCAGAACAGTAATATTCAAATGTCTTCGTTTAACCTCCAGATTGCGTGCCTTTTTGTTATTCTTTACCAAGTACTCCATAATTACTGCAATTCTTAAATACAAATGATTAAGTAACAATTCTTTGCAATAATTATACAAAATGGGTTATTTACATGGGATAAATGATGCTATAAAAGTAACGTTATTTGATGTCATTAAATATCCCCCCACTTGAATACTAGTTGTCCTTAAGTAGCCTTTAGAAGTTTATAGAAATGTATCCCTAAGGAGTTTTCCGTTTAAGCATTTATTTGATCTATTACAAGTACACAACCAAACACCTCACGAAATAGGTAGACGAAAATACTCAAATCACTCAACTAATCTATGTGGTAACATGTAACTAATTCGCTCAATTACTCGGTCATGACGAGTATTCTATCATAGGCTTGGCAAGGATACACATCTCCACCACTAGAGCTAAGGAGTAACAAGTTTATAAAGGTAAAATAGGTTTTTATTATAAGGCTTAGGGTTAATCATTCTAACAATCTTTCACCAAAAGTACCACACCAACAAGGCAACTGAATCACACATACATGGTCGTAACGATGGAATAGACATGTGTGTTCGATCACATCCTTATTCGAGTTTAACCAATGGTTAGGATAAAGAATGATATAGGGTATAGAGCTTCTAACTTTCACCAAAAGTAATAAACTAACAAGGCAGCTGAATCACACATACATGGCCATATCGACAAAATAGACATGCATGACTCAATCACATCCTCGTTCGAGTAAAACCCAAGGTTAATGATTAGGAAAGGGAAATAAATTGTTGCTAAATAAAAATTACAAAACAAATAGACTAAGTCCAAAACAAATAAGGCACAAGTTGCTAGACACTTTTCCCGACCGTTACCATGATAAAGACACAACTATATACACAAACGTCTTGATCATTGATAAAAAACAACAACCTAAGTTGGCGTTCCCGTAATGGTCAACTTCCTAATCATTCCATACTTTACATACTTTTACAAGACAAGTGGCGATATCTACCAGTTTATACAAAACTTTACATCGTTGACTTATAAAACTTATCAACGAATAATCGATCCTTCATATAATTCCCTCTGTTTAAGCTTTTACGAAACGATTATCTTAAAACTTTTCTCCTCTTTTTTTGTTGCCATTTTTATAATTTTTTCATTTTTTATAATACATAACTACGAATCTCGGTGTAATTTCACCATCTTCACGATCGTAATAACTCTGGATAATTCCTTCGATAATTCTTCATTCTTCGGACGTACCAATAATTATGATGGTAGTAAAAATACAAAAAATACAGAGTATTGACAACTTTATACATTCCCAATTGCAATGTGGCTATTTTCGTTCTCTTCCAAACCGTACAAAGATCTAGGCGCAACAATGAACAAAGACTACCCGCGAAATACCACTACTTCTTAACACCTTAAGCAACTAAGCTCAATTGATAAATGGACTTAATCTAACAGGGTAGGCTAAGGTGTAAAGGTGTAACGAAACAAACAGTTGGTGTTATTCCTAAAGGATTGGCTCTATAGGTTTTTCTAGGGGTATCTTACTCTTAAAATGAGAGTAAACAAAGGGTTTATACGGGATTTAACTAACCAGTGTAGTTAGTTAATAAAACAACATATATAGGCTTTTTGGTTGTAATCCTAGAAATTTACCCAATTTAAACATTTACTCCTACCATCTAAATCCAATAGTACTACATCACTGTGATCACGAAATAAGATATACCAAAGCCAAGTTCTAAAGTCTACACATCACCGACATACACATACTATTGTGTGGAATGAGTGGTAATAACATTTGGAAATGAGATACAAGGTTAAAAAACGTATAAGGTTAAATCCTCATAATATCTAATAAGGGTTATTGTGTGCGGGTTATGTAACAAGTAATTTCACAAAAGTATGCTTGATTTTTTTTAAATTTGAGCATAATTTAAGCATTTTAGTGTGAAAAATAGGACAAGTATGCATTCTAATTCTCATCCCCCCACTTGAATTATACAACGTCCTCGTTGTATAGATAAAACATTAAAAACGGTAATTAAAAAAATTAGAATTAGAAACCCCCCTGATATTTTACTCGGTAGATTCCCTAAGTTGAGTTTATGAGCAAGAATGTGTGTTGTAAGTGCGTCTGGATACCAGCATGCCTACATCACACACATGATTCCATATGATCGATACTTCACCAACTTTGTCGATTTCTTTGCAGCGAGGTCCTGTGCAAAATATAGGAAAAACAGGCAAAATCATATCTCGGTACCTACGCTAAATTATAAATAAACTAAACAAACTATACAGGAGACCAATACGCCGTATCCATAAAATGGAATACGCCGTATAGATAAACCTGTAAAAAGTATCTAAATACGGGTTAGTCTGCCAAATACGCCGTATCATGTACATGAATACGGCGTATAGACAGAACTGACAATAATGTTTAAAAGTGCATAAAAATAAAGGACTGATAACGTCCAGACATTCAATACATCGTATGGTATGAAGCAGATACGCCGTATTAATGTCTGGGAAGCACTTTTATTTCAGCTAGTCTTTAAGTTAGAATTTTTCCTTCTAGCTTTCTTTACTCCATCTCATGCACGCTAACGTGCCCCGTATGAGCCATTCTTCCATCTTCGCATCTCGGACATATTCGGGTCCTAAGTTCAAGACCCCCTTGTAGAAACTTTTAAGCTTTTGGTACGGATGCGAGATTCCATTCAGCTTATCATGCATACTTACCTTTAGTAACGACTTGATCTTGTTACATTGGGCATTGGATAGATGTTTAAACATTGGATGTGATCGTGCCATTTGGTAAGTCACGTTATCACTACCATAATGGATAGTGATCAACCCATCAAACCTTCTTTCTTCCACACACGAAGCTTTGCAAAATGGTTCTCCAAGAATGATATCCCCCATGTCTTGATCTCGGTAGCCATCCATATTTTCCACTACTATAAAATGAGTTATAACAGAAAAATTTCCGATAAAAATAGGTACATTCATAAAAGCTCCATCTACGTTCTTTCCTTTGTATTCAACTTTGTCCTTTATTATAGAATTATATAACTCTATAGACATCACATTAACGAACACAATTGGAAAAAAATTAGCACTTACATGCTCGAAACCTATCATGCACAAAAATCTTAAGTTGTAGGCACAATCAATATGGATTTTCCAATCAAAGTCACAAAAACTAGGGAACTCGACAAAATTTTCATTATTCCTAGTCTTGATTATGTCAATCATGGGCTCATCAATTACCTCACCTTCCTCAATGGTGGGCATCAAATCATCAACTTGATCTCTCCTAAGCTCTAATGGTTCAGTTAAATCGTTTAATTCGATGTAATCCATATATAAAGGGTCTAATGATCTATTTAACACCAAAGTCTCTCTCATTAGCCTAGCTTCTAAATCAAGTTTCATACATTCTCTTAAGCCTAACATGTAGACCCTCTTAAACAAACTATTAGCAGGTTTCATACTTTTAAAAATAATTTTCTCATCCCTTACCCTCAAAGTAATCTTCTTTTTGAATACATTAATCTTAGCATGGGCGGTAGAAAAAATGGTCTTCCGAGGATCAAGGGCACTTTGACATCCTCGGGCATATCAAGAATTAAAAAGTCTATAGGGAAAACAAATTTGCCAATACCTACTTGCATGTTTTTAGCAATTCCTTTTGGATATTTCACAGTCCTATCTGCCAATTCAACTGTCAACTTAGTGTGAGCTAATTCACCTAAACCTAAGTTAAGGTAGGTCGAGAGAGGCATGACACTTACGCTAGCTCCTAAGTCAGCAAGGGCATTATCAAAGTAGACATTATTGATATAGCAAGGTAAAGTGAAACTCCCTGGGTCTTTCTATTTTCGGGGTATGGAATTATCGATATGTGAAGCTCCATATGAGTAAGCTTCCGAGAATTGCGGTCCATACGATCCATTCTTTTCATCACAGTAGTAATCATTCAAATGACTTAGAAACGGAATTGTCGTTTGCGTTGACTCGAACATTAGTCTTCTGTTCTGTGGGGTGGATACGGCGTATTAGGGTGATCCAATACGGCGTATCGGGTTTGTGCCAGCTTCAACAGTAGTCGAGATCAAATTGACATGATCTCTTGGGTTGGCTTCAGTAGAGATAGGTAGGCTTCCAAATCTTCTTTCCTGTAGTACCTTGCTTATTTGCCCAATTTGAATCTTTAAAGTTTTAATCGAATCTCCTTGGTTTCATATGGCAGCATCCATCGAAACTTGGATTTCTTTAATCATGTTGGAGTTTTCTTCCTGTATTTTTGCTGATTCGCTCATAAACTTGCTCAGGGTATCTTCCATAGATTGTCTTCATTCTTGATACGAAGGGTTTGCATTGTTCCTCTGGTAGAATCCCGAAGTTGCTGCTCTATATCCCCCTCCTTGGAAAGGTCCACCAAATTGGGTGTAGTAAGCTTCTTCGAGGGTTTTACCTTCTTCTTTAAGTGGGAAATCTTTGGTGTAGTGGGGTCCTTTACATTATTCACATCCTACTTAAGCAGCATATACCTTTTCATTAACTTTTTTGATTTCTCTTCCAAGATTATTGAGTTGTGCTTGTATGGCTGCCAATCCGTCAGAAGTTTCAGTACTTCTTGTCATATGAGGTTGTTGAGGTTGTCATTTTATTGTCATTTTATACACTTTTTTCAGATGTCCGTTTTACCCCCAAAATCTTTTGTTATGAACCATAATAGGTTATTAATGTTCTTTTCAGGTATCTCCTCATTTGGAAGGAACATTTAGTATTGATTTACAACGTGACTTGGGATCATTTGGAGAAGAAACGGACGAGATTACGAACCAACACCAAGGCTTTTGAAGATTTATGCTCATAGAGCCTGGAGACGGCGTCACAAGCTATACACGACGCCGTCACAACTCATCAAGTAACGGCGTCACAATTTTCATGACGGTGTCAGCCCACACCGACTCAAATGCAGATCTAGAAGATTCATCTTACGACAGCGTCACGATTAAAATGCGACGTCGTCGCGTTGTTTTTCCTATATATACAAACCCGAATTTAGGGTTTTAAGTGTGTAACTTTAGAATAAAAAGAGGATATGAACCCTAGTTCGTTTAGCGGCTATAGGAGACGATCTTAGGGCCTAAAAACCCTATTGTACCTCTTCCAATTCATGTTTTAATCAAGTTAGGTTTACTTAATAATTCAATATGTCTATGTGTTGTTTGATTTATTGTTCTTGCTTTATCTTTAACATGCTTGGCTAAACCTATTATTGTGTTTATTTATGATTGTATGAAACCTAGGATGTAGATCTTAGTGATGTTGCTTCTTGTGATGGATGTGCACGTTAGGTCTTAGACACCCAGATTTTGTCTGTATCGCTGTTGATATGTCTAGGGAAACATGATTGTGTAGAAAGGATACCATCGGGTAATAGTCTTCATACTACCTTGCATGTGCGTTGCTCTAGGGGCAGACTAAGTAGATGGCGGGTTCGTGTAATTCATTCATGCTTTAGGAAATAGTTACACAGATCATCACAAGTGTGACTAGGCAACAACACTAGGAGAAGCAATCTAGGGAGTAATACATGATTAAATAAACACAGTCTTTTATTTTATTGTTATCACCAGTAGCGTAGTTAATATTTAGTATAAATAGCTAAAACCAAACCTCTCTCCAATTATATGATTTACTTGCTTTCCATAAAACATAAAAATACAAAAATAATCTTCTCTCAACCCTTAGAATTCTGCTAGACCATGATCAAGCGTTCCCAACCTATTCCTCGAGTGAACGATAAACAACCCCGAGTCTTGCCTATACTACACTACAACGATTAGGTGCACTGCCTAGGGAGTTGTAGAAATTCTCATGTAGAAGTCCTATGACGACCGCACATCAAGTTTTTGGCGCCGCCGCCTGGGGAATAGTTAGGTATTGATCATAGTTTAGCTTAGTTCTACTTGCTTGAATCCTTTCAAGTAAGATTTAATTCCCGCATATTAGCTTTCTTGTAGTCTATCTTTTCTTCGTTTTATCTGTTTCATAACGCATTCTCGTCAACCACCATGGGAGACGAGAATCCTATCCGTACTCTAGGAGATTACTCCAAACCAAGCCAAGAGGGTTACATGAATACCATCGAGCTCCCCGTAGGGAACAACGTGGTACCTCTTCGATTCGAAACCATCCGGTTGGTGCAAAACGGATGCTCATTCCATGAACTTCGGTCTGAGGACCCAAACCAACACATCAAGGATTTCCTTAAACTTGTAGACTCACTTGACCTTGACGGTGAAAATAAGGAAAGAACGCGCCTGCATTTATTTCAATTTTCCCTACGCTATCAAGCTAGCAATTAGCTTGAACGCCTTCCAGCAGGATCCATCTCCACATGGGAGGATCTTACTACCTGATTCCTTGCTCAATTCTTTCCATCGAGAAGGACCGCAAAACTCCGCAATGATATCCTGATGTTCCAACAACAGCATGGAGAATCTCTATCCGAAGCATGGACTCGTTTCAAGGACTTCCTCTAAAAAGTCCCTTATCATGGCATAGACCTTTGGCTCCAAGTCCAAATTTTTTATGACCATGTCAATCCCGTCACAAGACGAACCATTGACTAATCGGCCAGTGGTTAGCTTCGTACCTCAACCCCGAAGAATCCTAGGCAATATTAGAGGACCTCACCCTCTATGAAAACAAAAGTTGGAACGACCCAAGGGATTTTGCTAAACCGGTCAAGGCAATCATTTTGCCTCAAGATGTCCCGAGTACATCCGACAACCATCTAATCAAGCTCGAAAATCAAGTCCAACGCTTGATGGAAGCTCATCTTGCTCTGACACAACCTACCCAAGTAAACAAAATCACCACCTCATGTGAAATCTGCAATGGTCCCCATGACACTCAAAATTGCATGGAAAACCCCGAACAAGCCTTTGTTGAATACGCATCCTCACGTACCGATGAAGCGGGAGGTAGGTGGTATACCTTTAAGCCTGAGCAAAACAATCTTGGTGACACCTATAATCCATCATGGAGAAGTCACCCGAACCTTAGATAGGAGACAACCTTAAAATTCCCAAAATAAATTTTCAAACCCACCTAACTGATTCCAACCCAACAGTTTAATCCCGAACCGTTCCTTCAACAACTGTCCTCAAAATTTTAATAATCAATCAAATATAGAAGGACTGTTTTCTGAGTTCATGGCATCTCAAGATGCTAGACTGTCTAAGTTTGAAGCTGATTTCAAACGACAACAAGGTGAGACGACCAACAAAATAGATAATGTGTTGAAAGCCATCACCGATCAAATAGCGGGCACATTACCTAGTGATACGGTTAAGAACCTAAAACTGGGGGCCTATCCAGTTTTGTTTGCTCGTTCTTACGCAATAATGGACCCACAATGCTCAACACAAATCCATAGTTCAGTCAACGCCATCACAATTCACCCCAAGCAGCCTGAAGAATCCCAAGTTAATGAGCCGAAAGTCAAGCAAGAAGAAGACAACCCCGGAGCCACCAACTCTAACCTACACCCACAACTTGATCCATTAGCTTTTATCACCACAAGACAAGTACGGAAGCTAAATTCGATGCTTGAAATGATCGGATTGGTTCCCTAATCCTCCAATACGAAATTTATCTGCTCTAAGGAAGATGATGGA
>BQNB010065858.1:0-34785 GCA_026074375.1 Tanacetum coccineum | reverse complement strand
TCCATAAATTAATAAATCAAAGTAATACGTTAAACTTTATAAAGTTTTGAAACATAAACCATCACACTAAGACTTAACACATTACCCCAGGTTGCGTGACGTAGTTGTTACTTTCACTTGATATACTTTTGCCATCACTTAGATTTCCCCTGTTAAGGTCAGTTCATAGCCTCGCATTTAACTCTTTTAAATGTTTCATAAACCCGTGAGGGGGATACATGCTATAAACCATGAATACAAGTGTTTTCTAAATGTATACTATCCTGATATGTTATTGCATCTGTTGTCTAAGTCCCTTTTATGCCAAAAGACCCTCACCATCATGGACCATTAATCACTTGCGAGTGAACACGAATATTGTGGATAGGCCTATTGGGATTGACGAATCTCATTTGTGTTAGCCGGATAGGTAACCAAACACACTATATTTGAAACTCATAGGTATATGGCAATTACCTACACGGGGGCCATTATCATTATATATATCATTATTGATATATAGATAAGTCAGTTTGAGTGCCATGAGCTTAGACGCAATAATACTGTTTTCTATAATAATTATACTCATTGTAATTATTACACATATGGGTGTATAACAACAAAACCCACTATTGAACTTGTATTCAAACTGTTTAACATAAACCTATGAATTTCACTCAACCATTGTTATATAACGGTTCATGAATTCCGCTGCTATATGTCAAAAATGGGGGTGTTATATAACGGTTCATGAAAAAGGGCGTATTGAAAGTCATAGGTTAAAGGTACTAAGACCAATCCGTAAACGTGTAATTTGTACTTGTGTTCAAACAAAAAAATGAGCAATGTAATTTCACCCCAAGTAATTAAACAGGTAAAATATGGGGCTAAGAAATATCACCTTAAGCAAAGTAGTGAGTGATGAAATAATCAATGAAACGTAGGATAATAACCGGTGAACGAAATATGAGCACGAAGTCCTAACCGTGACCAAAATGAATAATGACGCGGCTTAATGCAAGATAAAGGTAAAATGATGCACAACTATTTTTAGAAGGTCAACATCTCTCGCATATGCTTGTTTTATATTTTAGTTAGTCAAAACGTAATTCTGAAAATTATAGGGTTTTTAATTAACTTCCGACACCTAAACCACGAGTTACTATTTTTATCTTGCTAATATGTACTTTTCGTCAAATATAAACTTTCATTTTTAGTAAACTCCTAATGCTTACAACATATCGTTTCTATAAAGTTTCTAACGCGTCTTAATAATTTATAAGTAATACACTATTATTCGCTAAGGTTTTTATAGCTTAAATGGACCTGAAAACGCTCGAAAACCCTACATTATGTTTCTAACAGCTTTATTATTTAGAAAAATGGGTGCAGGAAATTTGCTAACTCTTCTGAAAAATAGTCCAAGTTTGACGGAGTGTAACTCTTTCGTTATACACATTCATGACAAAAGAAATCTAACTTACTTTAACGAAAAATCATTCTAGATACGTTTTCTTTTATACACTTTAGCCAATTCGGACCCGAAAGGGGTCAAAACCTCAATTTGAGATCATATAAGAATGTGCACAGTTTTTGCAAAAGCTGTCAAAAGTATTTATGTTTCGCCAAACAATAAACGGCCATAACTTCTTCGTTATAAGTCGGATTTTCGCGTTCTTTACATTAAAATTACTAGAACATATATTAACAAAATATTAGAGTTTTAACTTGTCAAAACATTTTTAAAACACCCTAACCATGCGGGCTGTTTGAGATAGCTTATATATGTTCCCGAAATGTGTCAAAACAACAATCCACAACATCCCCAAAGGGCTAATCTAACAATCTCCGTTCACTACTAATTCAAACAACAAATCCATCTCATAACTAACCGAATCCCATCATCAACAAGATTTAAAATTCACTAACAACACTAGTTAACATATATAATCACTAGTTTATCCCAAAAATTCAATAAACACAATATTTTTGCAAGAACATAATTGATACTTTTCCATCACTAAAAGCTACTAGTTAAGTTTATAAAAATAATAACACAACATATGGGTGATGCTTGTTTTGAAAGAAAATGTATAAATGTGAACAAGATGATCAAATAATCAAAAGAGTAGTTAGGAGATGCTTACAAAGATGATGAACACAATAGAAACCCTAGGTTTTGATTATAACCCAAAAACTTATAAACCCTAACTTTTTTTTGTAAACCCTTGCTTAAATCTTGCACAAAACCTTGCTTAACCTAAAATCCTTTCAACAAAACCTTGAAGACTTTAGATAATACTAAGAATCTAGCACCTTTCTTGTAAAATACCTTAGTAAAAATCAACACAATACTAGCTTTAAAAAGGGTCTTTGTGCCATGGCTATGGAAGAAGCCAAAGAGAGAATGTGTTGTGTTTTTTTGTGATGAAATGAAAGAAAAATGTGAAGTGTTGCTTATATAGAATGAAGTAGCTAGATATTTTGGAGACAAGAAACATTTATTTTTCAAAGAGAGTATGGGGGGCATAGGTTTGTGTAAGATGGAGAGGGGAAGGGAGTGGTGAGATTGAGTGTGTAAGACTTGTGTAAGAAAGTTGGAAGATTTAGGACTAGTTGGTAAGATATTGTGTGTAGTGTACAATTTTATCATATTTGGTATATAATACATATAGTGGCCAGATTATAAAAGTTTAATGGGAGGGATTAAATTATTTGATGTATCAAAGTATTTTAAGGTAGTGGTAAAGTGGTGAGGTGAATTGGGCAATTGTGCTTGATGTAAGCATTAAAATGCGAGTTTACGCGATTTACTTAAAACTTGGAAAATAAAATATGAAAACTTATAAATTGTCTTTGTAATAATCATCTAACACTATTGGATGTAAACTTTGTGTTTGTTTAATACCGGTTTACGTTAAATGTTGATTTTCAGTTTACACGATTTAACTTAACGGTTATGATTAAAAGTAAATACGTAAAGGTTTTAAGTAAATAGTTTTGAGTTTATTGACGTAAAATGACCTGAAAATGTGGATTGTCACAAATGGATCCCACTTCTAGATCGAATTCCTTAATCTTGTTTAAGGATTAGTTATATTAGATAAATCTAACACAACTATAGTAGAAACTTTGTTTGAATGTATTAAAGATTATGCGGAATCTAATCTTTAATATAAAGAAGAATTATCAATGAAACAGTAATTCAATAAAATAGTAATTCTATGAACATATAATTCAACAAACAAGTTCCAATATTATTAATGATAATAATATGAATACTCTTAAAGTATTAGGGTTACAAATACCTTGAAGCTAAGAATTATACGACTAATCACACATAAAACTCTATGCCCTAGGACCTCCTTTTATACACAAAGAGTCCTAGTCGGCTTACAATACTTTCATAAGTATCTAATATCTTTTCTATAAACAACTAATACATATCATATAAGCAGTACTAACTAGCAGCATTAACTTGATATTCACTAGCAGTAGTAACTTCAAGCATATTTTCACTAGCAGCATTAACTTCAGCTGAGCAATCTTAACATTGTACTAGCAGTAGTAACTACTTAGCATATTTTCTTTGAAGTGTCTGAGCAGCACTAATATTCACTAGCAGTACTAACTGTGTACTAGCAGTAGTAAACACTTATCATATTTTCTTTAAAGTCTCTGAGCAGTACTAACTTATTAATGTAACACCCCCAAACTACGATACGATGCGGAATACAACATTTGGGGTGCTACTTCATAATACATGCACACGAGTCCCAGTAAACGTTCAAAGATACGTTTATAAAACATAATTTCATTTATTAGAAAGATCAGAGTTACATAGGTCCCAATACCAACATAGAAATTTATTTCTAAAAGTCACAACACGACTTGATTTCTAAAACACTTGTTTAGCTTATGACACTACTTCACTGAGACACCGTCCTTGATATCCGCGTCCGTCCCATCCAAGCCATCAACAATACCTAACCAGAGATACATGCTTAAAAATGTCAACAAAACGTTGAGTGAATTCATAGAGTTTACAAATAACAGTTAGAACGCATATTTGGTTTAACAAAACTTATAACATTGCTCGTAAGACATGTTATAAAAATATTGATTTCCAACTAAATGAGCCCGTGTACCGAAACTTAACACATTCATCCCGTAGGATGAAATAATGTCCGAGAAGTATGTCACTTCTCCTAATACTAACTACAAAATGTCCGTTTGACAGGGTGGTCACAACTGATTTAGACCCCGGACAGGGTTGTCAAACCTAATAGATCTATTTAATGCATTAGCGTTCACCATCAACAAGGCAATTAACGGCCACACAGTAAAAGGCATATACTGAATAGTGAATGGAATCATATTTAGAATCAAAACATATTGCGTTCTCATTTTCACAAAACAGCAAGTATCCCCCTCGCGGGCTTAAAAACATTTAAAACACTTAAAAAGCGAGGCTATGAACTCACCTTGATCGAAGCCAAAGATCAATTAATCGAAACAATCCACGTAAAATCAACGAACACGATCACGACCTATAATTAGAGTCGCTCGATTACTATACCGAAAAGTATAATCAATCGTATCAACAAAATAATATATATATATATATATTCATACATGTGATGAGAAATCCACTTGCGCCTTAGATCCTAAAACCCTATAATATTAGGTTACGATCATTCTTTTATTTATCTCACATAACTTAATCAAAAACTTTCTATTTTAGGAGACTTTCTATCTTTAGAAAGTTACTATTTTCGGAAAGTTACCATTGTTAGTAAGTCTCGTTATCCAATTATCTTTATAATAATATTTAGTTATCTAGTCAAACCACCGACATTCATTTTGATTATTATTTACTCATATCGGTATTATATTTCGATTGTTACAAAATTTCTATTTTTAGAATCTACTCCGTTCGTATAAATTGTTAAGTTTAAAATTTCTTACTCGTATTCATAATAACGTTTAGTCACTTTTATTATCCCCCGACAAGTTTAGGATTAACCCCATTGACTTTCAAAAGTCAACGTTAGACTTTGTTTGACTTTGACTTTTTATACACATTTATAATTAAATCTGACCCGCTATAAACGACCCGTTATATCATATTTTTACGACTCGGACTCAAAAGAGATTTTATGTAAAACGACATTCCGGACAACTTTTTAGTTTTAGCCGAGACCCGAAACTCGACAAAAAATGACCAAAATGCCCCTACAAGTTTTTGTAGGAACCTTGACATTTTTAATAAAAACACAAACTTTGACCATGGGTTTTGACCCGTTATTACTCGATTTTAAGATCAGCGAGCCTCGCGAAAAAGTAAAACATCATTCTGAGCAACATTCGTGTTTCGCCGGAAGGCCATTCAAAAATTCTGACAGCAACCAAAAATTTGTAAGAGCTGTTTGGACAATTTTCAAGTTTTCAAATCTTATTTTCGCTGTAACTTCTTCGTTATAAGGAGTTACGGGTCGTTCGAATTACCGAAACGTACATTAGGACGAACTCTATCCTATTTCAACTACAAAATCAGTTTTTATGATTTCTCGTACCTCGTTTTCTGTGCCAAACGTACTGTTCGAATTTATACCTTTCAAAACTCTAAATCGATTTGACGCAAGTATAATCGGATTTCATCACATGCAATAACTCTAAATCGATTAAATCGCGGAAACAAAAGTAACACAGGTATTAAAAATACTTACAAAGTTATAATAAGCAAGATGGGACGATACTTGAACTCGATTCGCCCCTCCCTTGTCTTAGCCGTACTCGAACCGAACCAAAACACCAAAACCATAAAGTTTTTAATTAAAACCGAGCTTCCATAACGTTTATTTAGCTTCGATAAACACCCCATTTAAACCGAAAATGTTTGAAACTAACCCGAACTCTAACTCAAAGAAATACTCATTGCATGTTATATATTTTTGGTGAGAAACGTAGGAAATGACGAGGGGATTCGGAAAATATAGCTCGGGATTATACTTCCGTGACTAAATTTGTTTTCGTCACGTTAATTTAATTTAAAACATTTAATAAAATGTGTACATTTTAAAACGTGAGTCCGGCTCAAGACAAGGAACAAAAGACAACATTCGTAAAAATAATAAATTTACGATCTTAAAAATAATAACGAGATGCGTCGAAAAAATTTTACGTTGCTCAAAACGATTAACGAACGCGCGGTCAAACGGTGACTCGCGAAACGTCAAAAATAAATATTTTAAATTTCCATTGGTAATAAAATACGAAAATAATTATTTACGACAGATAAAAATTTAAATGTCGACGTTCGCTCACACGAATTTATAAAATAATAATCATGACGTCGAATTCGCGATCGTTATACGCGTCGTGAAACTCGGGTTGTTACATTCCACCCACCTTAAGGGAGCGTCGTCCCGGTGCTCGCCCTTTTCTTATTCGTCTTAGTTTCTCTTTCGGTGAGACGGCCTCCTCATAATTTGGAAGGTCTCGCGTGTTCGAATGCAAAGATCACAAGTTATAATACTCGCCTTGATTATTCCGGATGGAAGTCAATGAAGCGAAAAATAAATCATACTGGCAAGATCAAAAATATATTCGCAATTGCTCTTATCACGAGAGACAAAAATACGCCACGTAACATTTTCGGGAAAAACATAAATCGCTTCGTTTCCAAACGGAAACTTTGAACGGAAGACCAACCCAAATCTTAGCTTGGTGATCAATTTAACGAAACAGAACGCACATCCTCACACAAAACTAAAACATACGCCGTTATCTAAAACCAAATACCCATCAATACTCAAACCAAAATACACATGTCGCCTTCCTAGTCTCATTTAATAATGCCCTACCGGTTGCAAAAAATATTCTTGAGTACATACGACCCCATCAAACGCATTATGGCGCTAACATATTAAATCACACAATCAATTATGCACATATTCGCCTATCCATCATTTTAAAATGACTTTATATTTCTACTTAGCTTATCATTATGCTTAGCAACGATCATGCTTGCTTTCTATAAGTTTTAGCAAAATAACCGCACTTAATTATTGGAAAGCCTCAGCAATTGCTATGCTTATTTCGCGGCTTCATACCCAACTGATTAGATTGCTCATTATACATGGCTTGCCGAATGGTCAGGATTCTTGGTAATGATCTCGACTAAATCACGGTTAGGTTTTAGCCATCCATAGTCAAGCTTGCGGGTTGACAACCCACAATTGTCCATGGAGCATTAAGCTTGCGTACCTCTAAAATGAACCTTAATCTTCATTTAGGTAAGTATACCTATACACTCACATCCTAAGCCGTATCACGACAACACAAAAGTGACATAAGCTCTTACTACCATTCAAAGGCACATAGCACATAAGACACATAAGGCACATAGTTTGGCGGCAATGATTTCTGCTAAAGCACACATTGTCAAAAGACAAACCGAAAACAATCAAGAGAACAATTGAGCATCATGGGCTTGTTGCTCGTTCGACAAAAAATAAAAATTCTAACGTTTACGCACCGCGACTAGCATAATCGGCTTGATCCTAATACATCGCGTCATATCCTAATGAATCAAATCATTGAATCAAAATAATCACTCACATTCCTAATTTGATACTGTTCGACTTAAGGCGTTAGCTACTTTGATTGGTTCCTCAAGGATGGAAACGAATGTTACCATTCGGCTAGAATCTCCAATCTTTTCGCTCTTTCATACGCACACAAAGTCATTATGTCAAGGAGTAAGGATCACTAACCTTAAGTCAGGTGTCGCTTAGTGCCTTATTCTAATCTTCGTTGACAACAAGTATACTTACAACTATACTACCACTAACGGGTCGTTCAAATTACCGAAACGTACATTAGGACGAACTCTATCACATTTCAACATCAAAAATCAGTTTTTATGATTTTTCGAACCTCGTTTTCCATGCCAAGCCTACTGTTCAAATTTATACCTTTCAAAACACCATCAAAATCATTTTCTCAATCACCCAATATCATCATCTAGCCTATTTGACGCATGTATAATCGGATTTCATCACATGTAATAACTCTAAATCGATTAAATCGCGGAATCAAAAGTAACACAAGTATTAAAAATACTTATAAAGCTATAATAAGCAAGATCAGACAATACTTGAACTCCTTTCGCCCCTCCCTTGTCTTAGTCGTACTCGAACAGAACCAAAACACCAAAAAAATAAACTTTTTAATTAAAACCGAGCTTCCATAACGTATATTTAGCTTCGATAAACACCCCATTTAAACCAAAAATGTTTGAAACCAACCCGAACTCTAACTCCAAAAATACTCATTGCATGTTATATATTTTGGTGGGAAACGTAGGAAATGATGAGGGGATTCAGAAAATATAAGTTGATCGGGGTGCATGTAATTTTACCGGCGACAACGGCGGCGGCCGCCAGCGGCGATGGCGGTTTCCAGTGACCGGAAAAGTTTTCCGGTGGTGGTGACCGGTTGGGAGCTAGAGAGAAAGTGTGTGTGTTTTGTGTTATAAAATGAAGGAAATGGAAGTGAATTCCATATATATATAGTTCTCTATTTTGGGCTTTTGGCAAAAATAGTCCTCCCCTCCTTTTATCTTTATATTTTTGACACACCATACTTTTACTTGAGTTAAAACAACAATCATGGCTCGGGATTATACTTCTGTGACTAAATTTGTTTCCGTCACATTAATTTAATTTAAAACATTTAATAAAATGTGTACATTTTAAAACGCGAGTCCGGCTCAAGACAAGGAACAAAAGACGACATTCGTAAAAACAATAAATTTACGATCATAAAAATAATAACGAGATGCATCGAAATTTTTTTACGTTGCTCAAAACGATTAACGAACGCACGATCAAACAGTGACTCGCAAAACGTCAAAAATAAATATTTTAAATTTCCATTCGTAATAAAATACGAAAATAATTATTTACGATAGATAAAAATTTAAATGTCGACGTTCGCACACACAAATTTATAAAATAATAATTATGACGTCGAATTCACGATCGTCATATGCGTCATGAAACTCGGGTTGTTACAATTAACCTCAGCAATAGTAATCCGAACATCATCAAGAAGACTTTTAATCCGAACAATCCTCCTCTAAACTTGATATTCTTCTTCAAAATCATTATGTTTCTTCATTTAAAGCTTCATCAACACCAGGGGGATGCTTCTAAACACTTCTTTACGTCTTAAGCTGTTTTATGATGAATTTAAGAAGCTGATAATCCATTTTATTTTCATAATCAATTATAAGCTTCTTTTCTAACATCATTGAAAGTGTAAGTGGTGCAAGAGAATACTTCTTCTCTACCAACATGTAAATCTGCATATGTTGCATCCTTAAAGAATGTACTCCACAGCGATTGATTCATACAAAAACGTTGAGTTTATAACAACTCATGTCTTAAACTCAAGAACAGATCTTGTTGAGTGAGTTGCGAGGTAAGATATGAATCCAAAGTGGTTATAAAACGTTAAGGCTTTATTGAGGAATTATTTTTGGGGACGGGTGAGTCTTAAAGGAGTAGAGGGTTCTTGTGGTATGGTAAACATTCGGGTGATTAGTGTTCAATTAATGAAGTCTAATATCCTCATTGTTTGGATCGTGGAAGTGGATGTCACCTGAATCTCGGACGAGATTTACCCTTAAGGAAGGGAGACTGTGACAACCGTGGTTAGAGTAGGGCAGCTTATACCTTTAGACTTTTAAAGCTTTGCTCGTTTTAGTGATTTTGAGTGTTTCGTGGTCATTTTTGATTGGTAAATGTGGTGTTTATTATCATGTGATCGTTTTTAAGAATTAAATGATCATTTTGTTATGGGTTGATATTTGAGTTAAGTAGTCCCTTCTTCGGAATAAGGAGTTTGAGAATGTATGACTTTTGCATATATTGCTACGTCAAATCTAATGTTTTAAAAGATATAGCGTTTTATTGAATGTGAGTGTCTTTAGGAAGAATATATGGTTGAAAAATGAAAGTTTGTAATCAAATTTTCCATGAAATAGCAAGGTGAATTTAGAAATGAAATGTTATTTTTAGAAAGTGCGATTTATTGCGTTTTAATAAAAATGTATAGTTAAAATAACTTAGGTTTTTGTAGAAACTTAAGGTAATGTTAATTATTAGTTAATTAAAAAAAAAATTTATATAAATGAATAGTAAATCCGGGAATAGTAAAAAAAAAGTTTTAATATTTAACAAACTCTAGTTGAATTAGGATTAGACTAGTATAAATAAAACCTAGACCTTATTTTTTTTCTTCTTCTTCCTCCCCTTTGTGTGTGCCGGAATTTTCCAACCCTCCCCCAAAACCCTAGGAAGATCATTTTCAAGAGCTAGGTCCAAGATCAATCAAGAGTGTTGTTTAGGTGCTTGTAATCAAAAGTAAATACATTAAACCTCTTTAATTCTCTTAATTTTTATAGCTTAGTTATGATGGATTTAGGGAAAATAAAAGAATACAGATTTATATGTAATTATAAGTTAATAATTTAATTAGATATGGAATTAGGAAGGAATCCCATACAATTTTAGGTTAGGGTTCATGATTGATAGTTTATAGAATGAGCAGAATTTTAGCTCCAGATTGATTGACGTTTTTCTCCATGATGGAGAATGAAAATGACATGATTCTTTTTTTTAAACTGTAGCATTTTGAATCTACTTTCCAAAAAATCCGGCCTCAACAGTTTTTGAGATCGGGAAGTCAATTAAATAATGGTTACAAGATTCGTTGTCAAAACTTTGTGTTTTCAAACGAATTTTTGAGTCAACTTAAGTGAGGTATGAAAACCCTACTTAAGAATGTTTTAAATAATCCCTTATACAGAAAGTAACTTCATATTCTATAAGAAACTCCTAAACAAAGGGCAAGGCTAAAATTAATTTTAAGCTGGGTTTTGAAGTCGAAAACTTTTTGTGTTCAATCAGACCCGAATTGACCATTTTTGTAAGTTTTGATTTTCAGGGTATACTTATGGGTTGAATAAATGCTGGGCTATCCGATGAGATTAGTAAACACATGTGGGGTCATGTGGTGATTTTTGTTTGTGGAATTGTGGATACAATTTGGTAAGGGTTTTTAAGTCGTGCAAGTTGGGGGTAAATAATCTGAATTTGAGCCCCAGAACAAAAAAGTTGTAAGTGTTTTAAAATAAAAGAAATAAAGTAAATATAAAATATAAATGAAGATATAAAATGAAGGTAGAGAGTCTTTACATATAGTATAAGATTATATTAGTCCATCATTAGGGTTTTAAATTGGATTAAGCGTTTTAGCTTAAACCGATGTAAACAGGGGCTTTTATGTGTAAAGTTTTTAAGAAGAGTTTGAGTTTACTTGTAGCGCGCATTCAGTGAGTTTCATAGTCTCATTTTTAACATTGCTTTAAACTTGGGATGTAAAATGATGCCAAGTGTTGAAATGTTTTTTGATTACAGTGAAATGGGGGTCTGAATGCGTGACATATGTGGCTATAGTAGTTACGTGCTACATGTACAGTGAAATGGTAATGATTCTGATTTTGTGGATGATTGTGTCTTTGATATTTGGAACCCAGTATCAAGGTTGGTAGTGTAAGAACTGCATTAGCCGGAGTGGCATGAGCACACCTTTGGTAGTGGAAATACGAGCTAGCGTAGCACCAAACCTTGGTAGTTGGTAAGACTATGTGTGGTTATGGCCACGTAGCACACCTTGGATGTTGGTATGTTTGGATTGTTATGCATGTTAGCTTGGTATGAAAAGCTCACTTATTGTCCCTGGCCAAGTTTTTTTTTTATTTATCACAGTAATGTTGTGTTTAAACTTTTTTGTATGTACCTAACCAATGACTCTCACCAACTTTTGTTGTACGTTTTAAAGCATAACATTTTCAGGTATTCAATTGAACTAATGATGCTAGGAGAAGTGGCTAGAGAGACCTTAGGATTGGCTTGTGGAGTTTCTACTTATTTTTATGATAGACTTATGTTTCTGCTGGATAATTTAAGTCTGGGATTGATTTACTTTTATGTGGCTTTATGCATTTGCGTGTATGACATTACTTAATAATGCAAGACTCCTTTATCTTGTGTTGGGTATTGTTATGACACATAGTGTCCCCGTTAGTTATTTCCTTTTCCTTGTAGTATCTCTATAGTAGACACCATTGTGTTGTAACGATATCCATGAAGTTTCACCTCGTGCTTCCGCCTTGGCGGGGTGTGACAGAAATCATATCCGAGAAGTATGCCACTTAGCCTAATACTAACTACAAAATGTCCGTTTGACAGGGTGGTCACAACTGATTAAGACCCCGGACAGGGTTGTCAAACCCAATAGATCTATTTAATGCATTAACGTTTACCTACAACAAGGTAATTAACGTTCACACAGTAAAAGGCATATACTCAATAGTGAATGGAATCATATTTAGTATCAACACATATTGCGTTCTCATTTTATAAAACAGCAAGTATCCTCCTCGCGGGTTAAAAACATTTAAAATAGTTTAAAAGCGAGGTTATGAACTCACATTGGTCGAAGACCACGATCAACAATCCACCTAAGCACATAATGTATCAACAACGATCACAACCGCGACCTATAATTATGTCGCTTAATTATAATATGCACGAAGTATAACCGACGATGCGCACATCGTGTCGGTAAAATATATATATCTTATATATATAAACATACATGTGATGAGAAATCCACTTGTGCGACCTAAATCCCCAAACCCCACTTCATTGCGTTATAATTATTCCTCACGTTTTATCTTAACGTAATATTAATTGAAAAAAAAAAAAAAAAAAAAAAAAAAAAAAGAAACCCTTGTTATATTTAGGAAACTTTCTATTTTTAGAAAGTTACTATTTTCGGAAAGTTACCATCTTTGGTAAGTTTAAACATCTAAGTATATTTTTAATACTTATCATTTTATTTATATTCATGTACTTAGTTAAAAATTATATAAGTCTTATATGACCCGTTGACTTTTTAAAGTCAACATTTGACTTTCTTTGACTTTTAATATTTTATATATTATTTTCTACCAAATCTGAAACGCGCACAAACGACCCTTATAAATCACAAATTTCCACGACCGGAGTAAAAACATGATTTTATTGCGAAACGATATTCCAAGAAAACATTTTAGTTTTAGTAAGCCGAGACCGTAATCTCGACAGAAAAATGGACCAAAATGCCCTTTTTCTCAATTCTGATGTAAACTTTAAATTTTCCAATAAAACGCAGCATATTGACCAACCATTTTGACCCGCTATATCACATTTCGTGGACTTTGACCAATAAGAGATTATATGTAAAACGTCATTCCGGACAACTTCCGTGTTTCGTTGGAAGGCTGAAACGAACTCAAAAGTGCCCAAAATAGCGGTTGAAAATCGGATCAGCAAGCAAAATAAGCTTATATAGCTGATTGCAACATTTTATTTTTTCTAAAACTTTTTTTCTCCCGCCCTCCCCGCCGTAACTCTACTTCTTCCTTTATTAGAGTTATGGGGGACTATCAAATAACCGAAAAACCCGTAAAAGTCCCTCTACAATAATTATCCTAACCAAAAATAAAAATTTTATAAAATCTCCAGAAACGCGTTACGCAGGTTTACTGTTATCTGCTCTAAAAAACGGCTAGTCCTCAAAATGCGCCAAATTCCGTTTTTCCCGACCAAACAATCATTCACAATAAGTCCTAACTAGTTTATAATAATGTTTATATCGCTCAATCAACCAACATATTACTAATTCGCGCAAGACCACTCGGAGTTTCCATCACAAGAACTCAACTATCGAAATCGACCAAATAAGCAAGTAAACCATTACAAGTCTTACAATGCATATTACCATAATCGGAATACATGAAAAAACACGACTCGGAACCAAACCCAAGAACCAAACCCGAACCTTTTCGATTAAAAAACCGACTACCAAACTTTCTATTCCAACCATTTTAAATCATCCTACAAGCCGAAAGTTCTCAAATCAAACCCGGATTTTTAACTCCAAAAATACCCATTGCATGTGTTATTTTATAGCGTAGATGTGTAGGATATGAAGAGGGGATTCGGAAAATATAAGTTGATCGGATTGCATGTAATTTTTCCGGCGACCACGACGGTTCCGGCGGCTGTGGTGGCGGTTTCCGGTGACCGGAAAACTTTTCCGGTGGTGGTGACCGATTGAAGGGGAGAGAGCAACTAGGTGTATGTGTTTTATAAAAATGAAGTAAAAATGGTGAAGTATAAAACTTTTATACTTGCACTACTTTAGGCAATTGACAAAAATAGTCCTCCCCTCTTTTCTTGTTTTGATTTTTTGACACACCATACTTTTACTTAAATTAAAGCGACAATCATGGCTCATGACTTCTCTTCCGAGACCATTATTATTTTCCGTCACATTTTTCTTGCTTTAAAACAGTTAATAAAATGTGTACACTTTTAAAACGCGAGTCCGGCTCAAGACAAGGAACAAAATACAACATTCGTAAAAATAATAAATTTACGATCTTAAAAATAATAACGAGATGCGTCGAAATTGTTTACGATATTTAAAACGATTAACGAACGCGCGGTCAAACGTGACGTATCGCGATAACGAGTCAAAAATAAAAAATATCAAATTTCTCCTGTCCGTAAAAAAATATGAAAATAATTATTTATGACAAATAAATTTAAAGAAAATTGCATATATATCCCTCCAAACACTAAAAATTACATATATATCCAACATAAACTTAAAATTGCATATATATCATTCTTAAACAAAAAAATTGTCATATATATCCAAATATTTTATGTATATTTAAAAAACAAAAAAACACATAATAATTGCAATTCAAATATAAAATGACCATTATATCCTCTAATTATAATACCATTTTTCTTCTTCCACTTTTGACAGATATAATCCTTGTCTTTTTCCTTTCGTAATATCATCTTAAAAAAATACACAAATACACAAATCCATAATATGAAAAATTCACCTTATTTAAACACCCTCTCACAAACAGATGTACTAATCCAGATCCAACATTAATTCAAATTTGAAAAACACAAATAAATAAAACACATCAATTTCTAATATATATGCCTATAACCATAAGACAAACATCTAACGAATTTTAGAGGGTTCTAGAGACGGCAACAAGTGGGATATCAAAGGTGGCGACAGTCGGTTGATATTCAGAGGTGGCCTACGTGAGGAAGGGTGGGGTGAGCAGCATATTCCGACGAGTGTGGAAATGTTTATCGGATTTAGCCGGATCTAAAAAATATGCATTTAAAGATTATTATTTTATGTCAAGTTTCAAAACTGACATACGAGATCTTGGGCCAAAGTTATAGAACAAGAAAAAATGAAACTAAAGATTGAAGATATACAACAGAAAGAACATGTGGTTACAAATTTGGTTTCTTGAAAAATCAAACGTAGCTTGTTATTAGGTTTCTAAAGAATTAAATGATTTTGATCCAGTCTAATAATATGAGTATTTTTTTTGATGTTGTTGGTTAAATCTGGAAAAGGATATAATGGTCATTTTTTATTTAGATTATAATTATCATGCATCTTTGGGTTTTAAATACATACAAAATAACTATTTGGATATATATGACATTTTTTGTGTTTAAGAAGGATATATACGCAATTTTAAGTTTATGTGGGATATATATGCAATTTTTAGTCTTTAGAGGGATATATATGCAATTGACCCTAAAATTTAAATGTCGTCATTCGCTCATACGAATTTATAAAATATTAATTATGACGTCGAATTCGCGATCGTCATACGCGTCGTGAAACTCGGGTTGTTACATTCCACCCACCTTAAGGGAGCGTCGTCCCGGTGCTTATCCTTTCTTACTTGTCTCGATTTCTCTTATGATGAGACAACTTTCTTACGAATAGACGGTCTCACGTGCTCGAACGCAAAAACCACTTGATATAATACTCGCCTCGACTATTCCGGATGGAAAGTCAACATAACAAATGATAATTCATATCAATAAAAATCAAAAATATAATTACAACTGCTCTTATTAAAAGAGACAAAAGACGCCACGGAACATATCCGGGAAAACATAAATCGCGTCGTTTTTTTAACGAAAAACTTTAAATGAAGAATCAACCCAAATCTTAGTTTGGTGATCATTTTAACAAAATAAAGCGCTCACCGCTACACAAAACCAAAACATACGTCGCTAACTAAAACCAAAACATACGTCAAAAATCAAAACCAAAATATACATCATTATCCAAAACCAGGACATATATCGCCCTCCCGGTCTGATTCAATGATGCGCCACCGGTTACAAAAACAGTCTGAAGTACATACGACCCCGTCAAACGCATTATAGCAAAAAATCATATATTCAATTAAGTACATAATTGCCTATCAGTCATTTTAAAATGACCCTATATTTCTACCTAGCTTATCATCACGCTTAACACATTCATGCTTGCTTTCTATAAGTTTTAGCAAAATAAACGTGCTCACTTATTGGAAAGCCTTAGCGGTGGTTATGCTTATCACGCGGGTTCATGCCCAACCGTTTAGATTGCTCATTATACCGAGCTTGCCAGATGGACAAGCTTCTTGGAAATGATCTCGATCAAATCACGGCTAGATTTTGGCCAACCATAGTCAAGCTTGCAAGTTGACAACCCACAATTGACAAGGGACTATCAGGCTTACGCACCACTCAAAGCAATCTTCGTCTGCATTTGGGTAAGTATACCCATTCCTTTACGTCCTACGCCGTATTACGGCCACACTAAAGCGTCATAAGCGCTTACTATCACTCAAAAGCACATAGCACATAAATCACATAATTCAGCGATGATAATCCCGCTAGAAAACACACATTGTCTAAAGACAGATTGAAAACAATCACGAAAACAATTGAGCATCATGGTCTCGTTGCTCGTTCGACAAAAATCAAAATTCCAATGTTTATGCACTGCGACGAGCATAGTTAACTCGGTTCTATCATATTGTCTCAAATCCTAGATGACTCAACTTATCAAGTCGAGATAATTACACACATTTCTATTTTGATACCGTTCGGCTTAAGCCGTTAGCTACTTCGGTCGTTCCTCTAGGATGGAAAGGGATGTTACCATTTGGCTGAATCTCCAATCTTTTCGCTTTTTCATACGTACACAAAGTCATTACGTCAAGGAGTAAGGATCACTAACCTTAAGTCAGGTGTCGCTTAGTGCCTTATTCTAATCTTCGACGACATCAGGTATACTTACAACTATACTACCACTACATTCCATTTCGTGGAAAGAAGTCTTCTTCATTCCTCACTTTCAACCTCGGGACTAACCATCTCAGCTTCCACCCACCTTAAGAATCTTGCGACTCCAAGAAGATCCCTTCTCAATGTAGGTATCCGGTTTCTTGGTATCTCATCATCTAACCACCTCATAACTTCTCCCTGACTTTCGGGCATGTCTACGTGTCCATGCTCGATGGCACTCTATACCTTTACTAATTCTCGAGAAATTGTCGTTACGTGACATACAACATCCAATCTCCACTTCCGTCTACTGGTCTATATCACTAGGACCTAGATCTTACTACGTTTCTAGACACACTCATTCTGGACAAATACCGTCGGGCATTTCATTTTCCTGTCCGGAATGACTCGTTCAAATTGACATCGCAAGACTCTCCCATGCCAGTCAATAAGTAAGGTTATACTTGCATAAGAATTCGTAAGCAAGGTAAAAAAGATTCCTCTCCGAAAACTTGACCCAACATTTTATCTCAAATCAAGCGTGTTTAATGGTGACGATGTTACTTCGCATAGCGTGGTTCCTTCCTAAATTAATGCATAGTTGAATCAGGGTTTATGCATAATTTGAGGACCAAAAGACATCCTGTCCATCCTCGTCAAAACGTTCCTTTTTCATACGCTACTCGCGTAAGTAAAAAAATGTTTAAAGAGTAAAATTTTTTTACTATTTCAAAAGAAAGAAAAGAAGATAGCACCACCTTCTGTTCTTATTATTTAATAGGAAAAATTGTTCATGCATATTATATTATAGAAATATAGTTTTTTTTAAAGTAAGTTTATTTGACACCATATGATCAGTTTATGAAATTTGATAATACGTTTTCCATTGTTTACACAAACAATGATAACAACATAGTCATATGATTTCGCAGCGCAATGACATTTGTTCAACACACAAATTCGTTATTGGCTATTTTACAGTTATTAAAATCATCATACATAAAACATTCATTAAATACAGTTTGGTCAACGGTCACAGCAAGTTTTAAAAAATATACCCACTCATGGACAATGCAAGCAAGTATCACACGCGTGCGAAAGATCCACCAACCAGAATCATTCCACACTCGTGGTTAAATCAATCTAGTAACAGGGCTACTCAAAGCATCAACATCCACAATCATACAAGCTCATAATCAAATGATAATCATAGTCTCATAACCATAATAATAATAATACTGGGGGTAATACACGTACAACCAAAATCCCCTAAAAGTTACAAATCCCGGTTCTAAAATCGATATATCCAATCATGATGATTCTAAGTTTCTAATACATAACTACATATACATGAACTCTCCTAGAGTTTCAAAAATCAAAAGTAATAGTTAAAGAGTACAAAACTCAGGTTTTTTCCCACCCCCCCACCAATGCCGTGATAAGATAAAACTCTAAGGCAACAAAAATCTCAATCCGATAAACCTAAATCTTGAAAATCCTCATACTTACTAGTCTGTGGATGATAAAGGTATGAAGTTTCCGCCTACGGAAAGTATTTCGAATCTATTTTCCAGAAACGTAGGGCCCACTGCCCAGAAGGTTTTAGAACCAAGGTGAAATTATCATTTTGCCCTTATCTATCAAGGCTGCCATTATCCAGAATTTAATTGCTCCACTAAATTAAGTGTATCTCCTAAACCGTGTGTCCACAAAAGCTGAAACGACCGCTCAAATCTAAGTTTTTTCAATATCTAGAACTTACTGTTTTACATATTTAGGTGTTGCTATATAAGTTTTTGAACTTATTACTCATTCAAATTCTGGTCTCAATTTTTGACTAGTTTTGGCATTTTGGCGATATCTCATTCGTGGGGCGTCGACATGACTCTATCCGAATTCCTACATGTACCCAAGAGGTCTCTCTAATTCCTAGTCTAATTTCCTAGGTCTTCATAGACCAAAAATATTTTGAAACGTATCCAACAAGTTGCTATCCTAAAGCAGTCCCCAAAAAAATTTTGACAAATTTTTGTAGTTTATGAAAATAAGCGTAATTTGAAATTTATTAATGCTTTTGATGTGAAACCAATTGGAGGTGATAGCCCAAAGATTCTTCCACAAGAATACCTAAGTTTTCTTTTGAAAAGTTATTACAAAAATATGGAGTTATACCCCTTTTCCCAACAGTATACCAAATTTGTCTAGTTTTAGAAAAACTACGATATCTCACTCATCCGAAAGTGTTAAAATTCTATCCAGTTCACCACATGTACCTTAAACATGTACCAACATCTCAATTGGCTTTCTCAGGTGCCGTAAGACCAAAAATAATTCACAATCAACCCCGCAACCTGTTGGTTACAAACTGCTGTAAAATCCAATTCAAAATCGAACCAAACACCATTTCAATTCCTCCAAACGCCAATACAAAGCGATACCCCACGACTTAACACTCTTTCAAACACAAAAACTCATAGATTTCTAGAATCAAACATTTCACGACTTACTAAGTAGAGGTCGATACAAGAGAATCGGAACACAACGCCAACTTTATTCGAAAGCTCCAAAAATAGCCGTTTCCAAACGACACGTTACGCAAGAATAAGTTAATATTTGTTTTCCAAAACAATGAGGGTTCATGGGATGACATATAAAAGTCACACTCCCATCAATTGGAAAATTTCAAAACAATAAATTACGAGACAACACATGCGATTCATAATCGATAAGAAGAGTATTCAAATTCAAAACCAATTAGTAAAATTTACATGTGAGATCGAAAACTAGGTCGAGTCCCGACATCAAAAGATAACAAGGTAAAGTTGAGAAAATGTTTCGAAGATAATTATATAAAACGATATTTTCATCATATACCAAAATGATTTTATCATATCGCATCAAAATGTTTAAAGAAATTAAACTCTTCGCAAGAAGCGAATATCAAGATATATATAAACGTACACCATAGAACCGGATGGCCTGTATATAATATATATAATATATATAATATATCTAATATAATATTATATATATATATATATATATATATATGTATATATATATACATATATATATATATATATATATATATATATATTACTTATACCAAGTGTCACCCACTTGTTACGCACATAATATACAATCAAATATACCACATAAGGCTCATAAGGGATCAGGAAAGATGCGCGCGCGGATATCAGACAACGGTGAAAGAGTCGTGAAAATTTTCCGAAAATAGTTGTAGTCCAAGTTTTGTAAAACGACTTAGTTCACTACAACTCGTGCTCTGATACCACTCTGTAACACCCCCAAACTACAATACGCAGCAGAATACAACATTTGAGGTGCTACTTCATAATACATGCACACGAGTCTTAGTAAACGTTCAAAGATACGTTTATAAAACACAATTTTATTTATTAGAAATATCAGAGTTACATAGGTCCCAATACCAGCGTAGAAATTTATTTCTAAAAGTCATAACACGACTTAGTTTTCTAAAGCATTAATTTAGTTTATGACACTACTTCACCTAAACACAGTCCTTGATATCCGCCTTCCGTCCCGTCCAGTCATCAACAACAATTAACCTAAGATACATGCTTAAAAACGTCAACAAAACATTAAGTGAATTCATAGGGTTTACAAATAACAGTTAGAACGCATATTTGGTTCAACAAAACATATAACATTGCTCGTAAGACAAGTTATAAAAATATTGATTTCCAACTAAATGAGCTCATGTACCGAAACTTAACACATTCATCCCGTAGGACGAAATAATGTCCGAGAAGTATGTCACTTCTCCTAATGCTAACTACAAAATGTCCGTTTGACAGGGTGGTCACAACTGATTAAGACCCCGGACAGGGTTGTCAAACCCAATAGATCTATTTAATGCATTAACGTTTACCTACAACAAGGCAACTAACGGTCACACAGTAAAAGGCATATACTCAATAGTGAATGGAATCATGTTTAATATCAAAACATATTGCGTTCTCATTTTATAAAACAACAAGTATCCCCCTCGCGGGTTAAAAACATTTAAAATAGTTCAAAAGCGAGGCTATGAACTCACCTTGGTCGAAGACCACGATCAACAATCCACATAAGCACATAATGTATCAACAACGATCACAACCGCGACCTATAATTATGTCGCTTAATTATAATATGCACGAAGTATAACCGACGATGCGCACATCGTGTCGGTAAAATATATATATATATATATATATATATCTTATATATATAAACATACATGTGACGAGAAATCCACTTGCGCGACCTAAATCCCAAAACCCCACTTCATTGAGTTATAATTATTCCTCACGTTTTATCTTACATGACTTTAATTGAAAACTTTATATTTTCAAAAACATTCTATTTTTAGAAAGTTACTATTTTTTGAAAGTTACCATCTTTGGTAAGTTTAAACATCTAAGTATATTTTTAATACTATCATTTTATTTATATTCATGTACTTAGTTAAAAATTATATAAGTCTTATATGACCCGTTGACTTTTTAAAGTCAATATTTGACTTTCTTTGACTTTTATATTTATTTCTACCAAAATCTGACCCGCGTCAAACGACCCTCTAAATCATATTTTCATGACTCGGAGTAAAAAGAGATTTTATGCGAAACGATATTCCGGACAACTTTTTAGTTTTAGCCGAGACCTAAATCTCGACAGAAATTGACCAAAATGCTCTTTTTCAATTCTGCTGTAACTTGTATTTTCAATAAAAACGCAGCAGTTTGAGCATCGGTTTTAACCCGCTGTATTACATTTTCGTGACTTTGACCAAAAATAGATTTTATGTAAAACGTCATTCCGGACAACTTCCGTGTTTCGCCGGAAGGCTGAAACGAATTCGAAAGTGCCCAAAATAGTTGTTGAATATCGGATAAGCAAGCAAAATAAGCTTATATAGGTGATTGCAACATCTTATTTTTTCTAAACTTGTTTTCGCCGTAACTTCTTCGTTATTAGGAGTTACGGGACGTTCAAATTACCGAAATGCTCGTAAAAGTACCCTCTACAATATTATCAAACCAAAAATAAGATTTTACAAAATCTCGAACCCCGTTACGCAGGTTCTGTTTTCTGCTCTAAACGGCTAGTCGCAAAACATGCCAAAATCTTTTTTTCGACCAAAAATTCATTCACAATATGTCCAAAATAGTTTATTAATAATGTTTATATTGATCCATCAACCAACATATTCTAATTAACGCAAGACCCACTCGGGTTTCATCACATGCAACTAGTCAAAATCGACCAAATAAGAAAATAAACAATTACAAGTTCTTACAATGCTATATTAAGCATAATCGGATACATGAAAAACTAGAATCGTCCCCTTCTTGACCTTAGCCGAACTCGGACCAAACCAAGAACCAAAACCGAACCTTTTCGATTAAAACCGACTACCAAAACTTGCTTATCCAACCATTTTAAATCATCCTACAAGCCGAAAGTTCTCAAATCAAACCCGGATTTTTAACTCAAAAAATACCCATTGCATGTGTTATTTAATTGCATAGATGTGTAGGAAACGACGAGGGGATTCGGAAAATATAAGTTGATCGGATTGCATGTAATTTTTTCGGCGACCACGACGGTTCTGGCGGCGGTGGTGGCGGTTTCCGGTGACCGGAAAACTTTTCCGGTGGTGGTGACCGGTTGAGGGGGAGAGAGCAACTAGGTGTATGTGTTTTATAAAAATGAAGTACAAATGGTGAAGTATAAACCTTTTATACATGCATTACTTTAGGCAATTGACAAAAATAGTCCTCCGCCATATGTCTCAATCTTTTTACTGTAAATTAAAGCGACATCATGGTGAAACTTCTCGTTCCGAGACCATTATTATTTTTCGTCACATTTTTCTTGCTTTAAAATATTTAATAAAATGTGTACACTTTTAAAACGCGAGTCCGGCTCAAGACAAGGAACAAAAGACGACATTCCTAAAAATAATAAATTTACGATCTTAAAAATAATAACAAGATGCGTCGAAAATTAAGAAGAGCTTTTAACCCATGATTACACAAATAGTCCTCCCCTATTTTCTTGTTTTGATTTTTTGACACACCATACTTTTACTTAAATTAAAACGAACCGCAAGCGTCAAGAACGGTGACCTCGCAAACGTCAAAAATAAAAATTTCAAATTTCCATCCGTAATAAAATACGAAAATAATTATTTAGACAAATAAAATTTAAATGTCGTTGTTCGCTCACACGAATTTATAAAATATTAATTATGACGTCGAATTCGCGATCGTCATACGCGTCGTGAAACTCGGGTTGTTACATAAATAGATTGTACAATGTGTTATATTAGTTATACGTTTGATTAAGGGGGTATTGATGAAATCAAATAAGGTCACATTATTAGCATTATTTATCCCATCTATATTGCGTGTTTTACATTATTTTATATGAGATTTGATACCTAATCGTTTATATTTGTTAATCTCAGTTATTATCAAGCAATTGGCTAAATATGGAGAAAAGCACGTGTTTTTGAGCATAAACGAAGAATTCAAGAAAGTCTACTAATTCTGACAACTAATACGCCGTATCATTCTAGACACATACGTCGTATCCCAAGACTTAGACGAATTCAAGACCATTGCCTGACTTTGAAGAATACGCCGTATCCACTTCAGAAGATACGCCGTATATGATACCTTGGTCAACACTCAGAGCAAACACGATTTCAAGCAATACGCCGTATTTAGAAGACCCTATACGCCGTATAGGAAAGTGATAATCGAATATTCTAGAATATTATAATCGTGAAGCCCACTCCAAGTTACCCAATACGCCGTATCGAATCCCTCGAATACGGCGTGTCGACCTTTTTCTAGACTCCATAAATACAAAACCCTACATTCGAGTTTTACAAGATTTTAACCACCAAGTACGATATCAGATTAATTTAGGAGCAGAAGAAGGTCAACGAAGAGCTTCAAGTCATAGGAAAAATCTTGTAATCTTAATACTACGATATACGCGTTCGGTTAAGCGTATCGTTACCTTTATTTTAATCGTTCATATATGATACTGTGTTTTGTTACAATGACTATGCGCAAATACCAAAAGGTGATAGCCAAAGTGTAATAGGATAATTTAATTTTTGGTTTGTCTATATTATTGTTTACTATTTGTGCATGTTCATTATGTTTTTATCACTTGATATTTGTTTATGTTTGATTATGTATCATTTATCATTCAACTGGATCTAGTTATACGGACCAAGTAGACTAGAGTCTAGGATAAATAATACGTACAACTTATATATATGACTCTGGATTATAGGATTACAAATTTATGCCCCTAGTGCTCCCCTGGTTTAAAGAGTGGTAGACTAAGTGGTGACTTAGGATTACAAATGACATTCTGTGGCCTTGCTTTGGATCACGATGGACCGTAGACTACCAACATATATATAACGATTAAACATAAGTGGGTAAAGCCTCGATGAGCTAGGTTTTAATATTCACCAATGTTGACTCCTAGATAGATTATAATAGACGGATATATCCTTTATGAGAATTTAGGTTAATTGTGATAGGATTAACTTAATAAATTTTAAGGAGAAGAACCACCTAGGCTCAGGGAATGATATAACACCAACAAAGTAATATAATCATTGCACACATAGACAATTCGTGTGTTTTATTAGATTAAACTGGCTAATACGTTTTCCTTATATTTGTGCTAGACCGCCCATTTATCGTTTGTTTATCTGCTTGTGTGTGTTAACTTCCTCATTTATCTTAGATTAAACCAAAACTTGTGCTAGTCTCTCAAGCTGAAAAACCCCCTTGCGATAATTTAAGTTTAATTAGAATTAATTATGATTAATTAGATAACTAACGTTCGCTCTTAGTGATCGACGCCCTACTTACCAACGAACCTACAACCGATCGGGTACACTGCCCATTAGTGTTAGTTAATATGTAAAGTCAGCAAAATATAAATAGTAAAACTTGATTACAAATATTATCTACACACAACGATACACATCAAGTTTTTGGCGCCGCTGCCGAGGAGTGAAATTGTTTAAAATTTATCTTGTAATATTAGTTTTTGTTAGATTATTGTTTTTTAGATTAGTTTAGATTTAGTTTGCATTAGGTTCTTTTCTGCATTTAGTTTAGTTTTTATCAGTTTGTTAGTTTTTGTTTCTAGTCATGTTGTTGCAGGAAATAGATGATCCAAGTACTTCTATGGAAGAATATGTTCAGTTTGAAACTGAAAAATCTCTTAGAAACGGTCAAGTTTATAACTAGGAGACTGGTAAGTCTGGTAAGATCATTTGGTGTCTTGATACTGTAGACACCGATATCCTCAGATTCTTTGAAACAAAATTCCCAGCTATAGTCTATGATGATGCTTTAAAATTTGAATATGATTTCTCTTCTAAACCCGCACTAAATTCTGAGCTTACTGATGATATTGACCTGGAAAATGAAACATCATCGCCCGAATATAACTATAAAGTATACAATTCTAAGGCAGAAAAAAAGCTTTAAAGAAACGGTTTTCTAAAAAAGAAAAATTCAACATCTTAATTATTCCTGAAGATTTGTTTTCTTATGAAATTTCTTCTGCCAACAATTTAAAATTAGATAAGGGCAATGACGGTGATAAAATATGTATCAAGCAATTTTCGGGGGATATTTTTGTTGATACCTATGTGGATGAAAACGGAAAAATGAGTCATGATACAATTAGTGATTTTCTTACCATTAATGCTTTTGTCAAAATCATGATTCATAAATACTGTAACGAATGGATGCCATTAAATATTGTTAAGAATTTATACGTGCCATTTGGCATTCCCTTCGACCCTAAGCTGTTCTATAAGGATGGTGCTTATACAAGTATTGCGGAGGCCAAGGTACCTTTATCTTGTTTTATTTACTTGAATAATTGGTCTCCCAGAACAGATACAACGTATCGACTTAAATCAATACGCCGTATCGAGTACTTTGACAAAGAATTGACCGGTCAACTTTTTAAATCATATACGGAGTATAGGATAAAACCGATACTGTGTATTCAAGAAGAAGTATAAATACCCCTATGATACGCCAGATCTCATTTCACGTATACTTTTCACCCCTATCAAAAATTACTCGCGGTTAAAATTTCTTTTGTAGAGATCTTCGTTTTACATTTGACTTTTGCTTGCTCATTCCCTACCTCTATTTAAGGTAATTTTCTTATTTGTTCGTTTTCATTGATTTCGATTTCTAATAAATTAGGGGTATGTCTTGTTTTTAAATTAGAGGTTTAGTTGTGATTATGCTTGACCAAGTTAGAATGCGTTTTATTCCTATAGAATGAAGAGTTAGGAGTAATTTTATATAAATTGATTAGGAGGGGTCAAACGGGTAGAAATGGTTGCACCAATTTGGTTTTTATTTGATAGTACAATACGACGTATCCGGTAAAATGGATATGGCGTATATGGCTCGATATCACTAATTATTTAAGTAATTTAAAAATCCTCAATACGACGTATTCATTAATTTGAATACGGCGTATTAAATCCCTTACCCTAATCAACTTAACTAAAACCCATATACAACGTATCTATATAAGCTAGGTGCAACATACTGCAAATACGTCGTATTGATGATTTTCTATTCGGCATATTACGCTTACCTCCGTCAATACTACCGTTATTTGAACAAGAATTTGAATACAAAGATACATAAGAATACCTATACAACTTATTGGTATATCCAAATACGTTGTATCAATCCCTCAGATCAGACAGTCTGTTTTTAATTATCCTATTTACTGATTACGTTTAATGAATTTTGCAAATATGACACTACCTTCTAGGAACGAGAGACATGCATGGCTTAGGTTTGATACCCAAGATTATACCAAGGAGGGGATACAGGATTTTGAGAGCAGGTTAGGTAAGATATATAATAGGCAGGTGCATCAGGTACAGTTTCTTGATTTTGATGTTTGACTGAGGACATGAAGCTGGATATGACGGAGAGACTTACGATGGAGCACACTGATGCTCAGGGGCAGGTTTTGTTCACTAGTTATGCTTGGAGAGCGTTGCTTGGTATCCGTAAACCGTTGATTCGAGAGATCATCTTGGAGTTCTTCAACACGCTCAGGTTTAGAGAGGGCGTATTTAATCTTGAGGCTGATGACATTTTTTAGTTCCAGATGGGGGGATTGAGACGGTAGTTAGGTTGGAGACAATTTATGGCTATTCTAAGATTTCATACTATTGAGGAGATGGAGACAGATGGGTTTAGAGCATAATAGGATGCTAGCTTGAGAGTGATAGCCTCTAAGGCTGAGTTGAGGGATTATTCGACTCGGGTTTCTTCTAGTAGTGATTTTCTGATCTTCGTTCCCTCTTATACTTTGATTAGGGAGCCCTTAAAGAGGTTGTGCCAATAGCCTGATTTGCATTTACTATTGCTGGGAAGGGATCAGACACTGAGAAGGTGACCACTAATTAAACCTTTTTTCTTTCTAAGATAGGGGATTGAGGGGACTGTGGTGAATGTCCCTACTTGCTGGCACAATAATTTGTTAAATTTGCTTTTAGTGAGGAAGAAGGGGGGGGCTCAGATGCTGAAGGTTACTTTATTGTACGGTCTGGGTGTAACACTAGTAGGGGGACTATGAGGAGAGCCTCCAAACTTTGACTATGAAGGTCCGTGGCTTGACCACTATTGATATTGACGAGCTTATCAGATTGAGGATTTGTGAGAGACTAAGAGATGTAGTGACTTGGGTAGCGTTGAGGCTACATAGGCAGCAGGTTGGAGCTGCAGGTGAAGCCACTCAGGTTGATCCCAAGGCCCTCCTCAAGGAGGATGGAGGCTGAAGAGGTGGCCATGTGGTGGTAAGGGGTGTGAGGGCTGCTTAATCGCTAACTAGGGGGTCGTGTGGCTGGGATGGAAGGAGCTTGTGAGCTGGTCGCCACAGAGGGTGTTCCAGCTGATATTAGCACCCGGTGCAGGCAACCAGCAAAATCAGTTTGCTCCCATTCCTTAGGACTTATTCCGACAAAGGCTGCAAAGATTAGAGAGGAGGTTTATGGGTTACGAGAGAAGTTTTTAGGCAAGCATCGTATGTTGTGTAAGAGAGGATTAGTAATGATCAGAGAGTTTTTTCTACTAGATGGTTGATGTTCCCGCCGTATGACTCACACATGGGGTTTTAAAGCGGTATGAGGTACCAGAGGATTGATGGGAGCATCTGTTGGGCCAGCTCACACATGTCATATGAGAGATGAAGTGTTTGACAGAGGACCACGGGGCCCAGCGCCTCAGCAGACTCAGCCTCAGCCAGATCTTTGATTAACTCATCTTTTGACATTCTATGGCTCTAACCCTTATAATTGGACGAGTTAATTATCTCTATTTTTTCCTAAATCTTTGATGTATTTGGAAATAAACAGCTTATTAATCTTTTATGATATGATATATATTATAGATATACTAGTTTTGGTTTTTTTTGAAAGGTATATTAAGTGGAATCCTGCCTGGCAGTAAGTTCAACAAACAATTATAAAGATATTACAGGAATTTTTAAATTTTTGCCTTCAAATTACTCATGAACTTACGAATGGAGATGATGTCAAGTTAGTGGCACGTACGAAGTAAAAGCTGGAGCAAGTCTAACCTAAAGACTTTTCTGTAAACACAAGTGCTTGCCGGGAGATAACCCGAATGTAGTTTTTCAATTTGTTTACCAGTCATATCTTCCCAGTTATGTCGGATACGCTATCAAATTTCATGGATACGGAGCATCGTACTCTGGAGAACGTTTATAACCCTTTATTTTTGCACTTTAAAAAAAACTTTTTGTCAGACGTGTCATACGACGTATTCAATTTCGATACACAGTGATGATGACCTCTGACACGCATTAGGATTTATTTTTACAGATTTGATACAGCGTATCCAGTAACATGGATACGGTGTATCGACTTCCTATACATTTTAGGTTTTTATTTTATTTCCTAACCGATGATTATTCATAGATATGATTGCAATGTTTTCTTTATGACTTAGACATGAACATATTGAAACATGATGGACGAATTTGGTGGAGTACATATATTTTGGTATCTTATGTGTGTTGTTGTCATGCTGGTAGTCCGACACATTTTCAAAACACACATAATTGCTCGCATACTCAACATGGAGGATCATACATAGCAAATCCCAAGAGAGTTTTATGTTCTAATTCTTTATATTTCCTGTTTTTAATGTTATATTTATACAACATGGGCATTGTATATCTCAAGTAGGGGCAGGAGAATTAGAACACTACTTGTTTGTATTTTCATAATAATTGCTTAATTTATGCTTTCATTTTAATTTTTTTAGCAAATGTTTGTGAGATTATTAGTTGCATAACCCGCACACATAACCCTTATTTCCATATTGTGAGGATTTATCCTATCTCGTTTCCCCTATTTTACCTAAAGTCTATAAAAAATATGAGTGTGCCAGTGATTGTAGTAAACTTTAGAACTTGGCTTGGTATACTATTTGTGACCACCATAATAAGTACTATTTTATATCGTTGGAGTGACCTTTCTAAATTGGTAAATCTAGAGAGAGAAAGGAAGGATTGAACACTTAAAGAGAGAAAGGAAAAGAGACAATATAAGATTGAAAAGAACAAGTAAACAACCAACCCTCTCTAAGGTGTGGAGAGGGGTATAAATATGTCCCTATGGCCAGTTACATTAGGGCCATGTGGGCTTTTGTGGGCTTTGGCCCATTTTACATTATTAAGGTTCCAAAAACTATACTACGAGCTTATCTTATGATATTTATAGAAGTGACCGATACTTTTGTATTCCTAACAATCTCCCCCTAAGGGAGGTCACTCCATGTTACAAAAAGTTAATCCTAGCATACAATGCTTGTCTTAAGTCTTGAGCTCATAGTCTTTAAACTTCAATCAATAACTTATGATATGTTGTAGTGATCTTTGACTTTAGGCTTAAGCTTGTTTCATATAGCTTGACTTGTATGTGAACGTAAACTTTCTTTGAGATCATCAACCAAGCATAATCTCTTATCATCATCTTAAGATATTATCGCCGTCTTGTGTACTTGTGACTTTTGGACCAACATGCTCATACTTTTCTTGAGATGAAAGCTTGAATAAGACATCTTTCTTGAAGTTCTTTAAACTTTTAACACTTTCATCGCATTAAGACGACATGGCGTATCAAGTAGCGAAGTCTTGAAACATGTGGCTTGAGCTTTCATGATGTCTTTATGTATGTCGATCGAGTATGAGCATGTGGCTATCAATCTTGACTTGTCTTGATCCAATAGTTGCGACCATCGGGATTACCTGCATGAAAGGGTTAGTGATAATCAACATGTATGGATGAAAGTGGCTTTGTCACTTCATCGAATACGGTTATAATAACCACGGTTATTCCTCGTATTTAATCATATAAATGGCTGCTTGTGATCAGTAGAATTCCAAGAATCCCTTAATAGGGTTTCAACAGTTGTACTAACCATATCTCATTACTAAGCAAAATTCTCAAAGCCGACAACACGGTAAGAGTGAACCGGTAAGTTACTGTCTTTCTGATTAAGCCATCAATTCATTTTTAGATTTCCTATGTCCAGATACCCTTGTGAGGCTTTCCATGGACATAAGATTGAAAATTAATTTAGGAAAATCAGTACCCAGTTGAGGCCAAGCATAACAAATGGGATTTTTAAATGACACAACCAACAGTTTTATCTTTATCAAATCATTCGATCAATTCATAAGCTGAAACCTAATCGATATTCCAGTATCACAAGTTCGATACCGTGTAGGATCACAAAAGACACTACCAAGAGCTTGTTGATGTTGCTCAAGCAAGATTTCCATCTTCAACTGTAAATCCTTAAGTATCAATCGATGATTTCTGGTAAATTGACACAAGGATAATGCGTAAGACTCTTATGTTTATTACTTGTTTTCAATAGTGTGGTGAGCAACAAATAAATGATATATGTCCTCGTGAGATTATATAGATGATCTCTTCGGCACTAGACTTAATAGTGCACATTTGAATTTAGTAATCGAAGGCTGGGAGCAGACTACCACCTTTTCAATACCAACTAATTTTGGAGTGAGAAAGTCGATAGAAATGCATATAATCTCCGTGAGAAATGAAACAAGAGTCTTTTAAGAGACCTTGAGTGGTTGGGGAGGGTTGTGCATTGCGTCACTGAGTCCATGACGACTGTCTTCAATACCAGACAACAGCTTAGTGTCTCTGATAGTTTATAGTCCATGACGACTGTCTTCAATACCAGACAACAGCTTAGTGTCTCTGATAGTTTATGTATTGACCCGGTTTCTGCCTAAGTGTAAGGAGGGCTTCTTTCTTTTCACCCTTTATCTTAACTTTTCTTTTTCATTCTTCAACCCCTTTAGTGCTTACCGAGACTTCATGACTAGTACCTTGGTGGGTTTATTCCAGTACTAGCTCCATCTCAGTTGGCACTATTCCCTTTTCTCACTTTTTATCCTTTTTATCATACCTAAGGACTTCTATTCTATCCAATTGAATGTCCCTGGGTAGATCCCTTCGGTTCTGGCTGGATCATGGGAACGAATAACTAATCTTAATCACCTTATAACTCTAATTAATTACATACATGGTCGGTCTTTTGGTTTTGTTCTCAGCCTTAAAACCATTTGTAATGCTCCCCCTCAACATGTGTATCGATATTCGAAAATGTTTAGCACATGAAGGGTGAAGCTTGCACTTGAGTCCTTTTTATCATATCTTTAGCCATATATTTTAATCAAATTTTCTCCCCTTATCAAAAATGTCAAATCTCTTGATATTTTGGATATCAATTGATTCAAATATTAATGCTTTCAGGGAAAAAATGTTCCAATTATTAACAAGCCGTATTAGGAACATTATAATGCTCCCCCTCAAATTATGAGGAAATTATATGGTGTTTGAGTATGTTAATTTGTATTTTTTTTTAATTTACTAAGAAATTCTTGAAAATTCATACTCAAACACTATATATGCCTATTTCTAGTCTAACACTACTTATTTACATATTCACAAGATTTGTAATTATGAGAGAATGACCTGAAATGGATTAGAACAAAATATGACAAAGCCATATTGTCCGTTCAAGCAGCCTGAAGTCTTCTTCGTATTCTCTCCCACCAACGAACTTCTCCAAATTCCTCATCAACCTTCTCTCTAGCTGCAGCTTATCAATGGCTTTGATCATGATGC
This sequence comes from Tanacetum coccineum, assembly GCA_026074375.1. NCBI lineage: Eukaryota > Viridiplantae > Streptophyta > Magnoliopsida > Asterales > Asteraceae > Tanacetum > Tanacetum coccineum. The sequence goes on along the minus strand of BQNB010065858.1, from coordinate 2,196 downwards.
GAGACCTTTTTTTGTCTAAAGTACTCCATCTTCTCTTTAGCAAGTAATCCATCCTCAGGTTGGAAGCAATATCATGAAGAATAGATCAAACAGATGTGAGCGTCCCGTCACTAAACTTGTAGAGTTCATCCGAGCGCATTAACCTGTTTCTTTTGAACTTGTCTATATAGATAATTCCTTGAGGATTGATGTATGCAGTGTATGGAGTTCTTTTAGAGATGTCGGATCTAAATGTCTCTGGCATAGTGATATTGAGTTCTTCTGGTAGCTTTTGACTCCCAGTTGAAGGTCTTTGACCCGCTTAAGAATGACAACACGTCTAGTAAACATCCGTAATGCTACATTCAAGTGGAAAATGACATCTTTCTCTAGATTGGCGATTTTCTTTTGAACTAAGAGAAGCAACATGTCTTCAATATCACGCAGATTAAGTCTTGGGAAGTCACCTTCCTTGAACTTGTAAAGCTTCTGATCTTCTCTTCGAACTTTAATACTTCTCCAAGATATCCGTAATCATACCACTTCATAACTTTAACCATGGGTTTTAACTGCAATGATTCTATTTGTGGAGACACAACATTCAGGACAACCCCTGTTGCTTACGATCCATAGAACCGTTGTCGTTTAGGACCCCCAGTGTTTTTTTCCCCAAATAACCATATTTTATCATAACTACCTCACAAACTCTATAACGTTGAAACCATGTCTTTTATGCCTTGAATATCATCATACTTAACAACCTTGGTTTTTGTTGTAGAAGTCGTATATTTCCTGCTTGAGCTTCCACCTTTTAGATACTCGAGGTCGTTATTGATGAAGTAGTTAACAGGAACTACTTGACGACCTCGATCTTTAATCAACGGTAGAGGCTATTAAGGTCAAATGGATATTCCTGTCCTTCAGGGTTATTCCAGTCAAGTCGATCATGGACAACTTTATAACATTCTTCGAAGTGATACTCGAGTTCCACTCGACTTCTGCATGTCCCTTTAAGTAGATTAAAAGATGGTCCAACAAGGTGTTCTTGTGTCAGAATCTCAATCTTCAGATTATTCATGACATATGCTGAGAAATCGATAGGATTACTTATTAGCTCATCGAAAGTGAGACAAGATTTTTTTGCTTTGGCAATTTTGCTTATCCAAGTCTGAGGTGGTCTAAAATCAATATATTTTTTAGCATTCCAATCAGGATCAAGAGTCGGAGGCCTTTCAAGTTTCTTGAACCAGTCAGATTTTGAAGCTGCCTCGACGTTGGGTTGATCATCAGTGTTACCCAAGTCACCTCCTTGATTTTGTGGCATCTCGGTGTCTGCAGTCTCAAACACTGATTCCTTTGCTTGCGCAGACTTACCAGATGATTTTGACTAAGACTTGGTGCCTTTAGATGAGTTTGACTTTGATTCTTTTGATTTACAGCCTTTTGGTGGTTCAGCTCCTTGCTTGTCTTCCTTTTCTTCAACCCTTGATCTGATCCAGCTGGAGGGTCTTCATCTTTGTCTTTGTCTTCACGATCTCTCTTCAAAGAATATGCTTTTCCATAAGATTCAAAGATATCCTTGTCAATCTTGTGAGATTTGACCAGTGCATCGTAGAGATCTCTGTGTTCTTGAGCTGCTCGATACTATTTACTTTTGTGCATCTTGTCTAGAAGGATCTTTTTCAATTCAAACTCTGTGACTGACTCTGCAGCCTCGTATGTAGATTTCGGTTGAGAAGAAGATTTAGCCAAGACAACATTCTCAAGTGATTCAGTAATGGTTCTTTGGATAACAAGAGTGGCGAATTCAGATACTTCCTTTGGTAGGATATGAGGATCTTGACTTCTTATTTGATGATATCTTTCACAGAATTCTCAACAAGATCTATGTATCTCTTCCTCTCACCTTGAGCTTTCTTCTCAAATTCTGCAGTGTATGACCTGAAATCCTCTTGAATCGAATCTCCAAGTCTTGTGCTAAGTTGAGCATCTACCATTGCAGGAATTTGTGACTTTATCATTTCGAGTAGTTATGCAGAGTAATTAACTTGTTTGAGTTGTGAGAGATCCCTTTCCAAGACAGAGACTCTTTGGTTGAATTCGAATAGGGATGAAAAATCTAGAAGAGCAGGAATTGAGGTTGTAGTTGGTTCAGTTGTTGGTGTAGGAGTTGGTGTTGGTGTTGACTGTTGTGGAAGAGGAGTGATTGGTGAAATT
>BQNB010065857.1:0-34785 GCA_026074375.1 Tanacetum coccineum | reverse complement strand
AACATCAAAGCCGAACACCTCACGAAAAGGGGATCAAAAACACTCAACTCTCATTACTAATCTAAGTGTTTAATTTTGGGGTAATCACTCAATTGCACGGATATAGTATGTGTTCTATCATAAGCTTGGAAAGTACACAAGTCTTCACCAACTAGAATTAGGGTCTAAACAGTCTTCAAGGCTACATGGGTGACATTTGGTTTATTGGGTGATATAAAGGGTTAGGATAGACTTAAGATACACTTTTAATGGTTGTTAAGATAAAAACACAAAACAAATAGTCTAAAGTAATCTAAGGCTGTCATAACTAGCTACTGTCCATCCAAGGTCCAAAAGTCTGGGTTCAAAAACCTGATCTTCGATAATGGGCTACTAGCTCCATTCTTCATATTTATTGAGATGGTTTGGTGCAATAATGGGTTACTAGATCCATAATTTTTAACTTAGTTTGCACCATCTTTACATTTTCTGAGCACATGGGTGGCTTTTTAGGTACACCCTCTTTTCTTCATTTTCTTTCTTTTTAAAGATGTAAATGCTACAAGAGTTTATATATTTTTATTATTTCCCCTGCAGCATTTGATATTATACGCACATCCCGCTACTTGAGATGAACAACGTTGGTATGTGTTTAACTACACATACCCTTTTCCATTAAAAACAGGCTTAAATGACTAAAAACATACCAAAAATACATTGTATTTGTATGTTTTGCATTTATATTGTGGAGGAAACGGATATTCAAGAAAAGGACGATAAAGCAAGCAAAAACGGACAAAACCGAGCACGGAATGGAAAAGACAAAGTCAAATCGAAGCCAAAGTCAGTCAAAGTCAAGAGTCAACCAAGTGAAGAAAATACAACTTGAGGGATTAAAATTGCCAAACCTCAAGTTGTATTACAAGAATAAAAAGACAAGGGCTGAAATTAGAAATTGGGTAAAGTATAACTTGAGGGGCCAAAGCTGCCAACTTACCCAAAGCCATTTTTCCCGCCCAACAAAGCCCAGATACAACTCACGGGTGTCTTCCCACCCTTTTACCCTGCAACCTCTACAACCCCTTGGGTAAGACATCTCCCCCTCCTCCACTATCACCACCTCCCCATGTATAATTGCCAAGTTGGCAATCCCACCACTTTCCAAGCTTTTCGATGGCTGTGATTGACTCAAAAGAAGCACAAAAGAAATTAAAGGCTGGGATTTGTTTTAGAATCACCTCACACAACAAAAACACCTAGTGAAGCTCTCACAAAAGAAGCACAGGTGAGAAGACCAAGAAGAGAAGACTTCGGCTATAAATAGAGCCTTTTGTAAGCCTTGTGGCGAATATATAGAAATTATCTTAGATTATCTTAGCTTAATTTTTAATATAACTTAGCTTAATTTTAGTTTTTAAAGTCATTTACAGCTTTTACTTTCAGCTTTGTAACACTTTCAAGTTTTAATGCAAATTTGAGGTTTTAAGTCAATTTACAATTCCAAGTGTTAAGCTTCTTAATTGTGTTGTTTTGTGTTCAAAAAGCTCTCAATACAGCTTATTTATAAGCTGCTTTAATTAAGTAAACTTAAGAAGTTAATTAGTTAAGAAAAAATCAAAATAGAAAAAATCCACACTCAAATATACCACAACTTATGGATGATAAGCCAGTTTTGGATGGGCTTATGGACTCTCACTAGCTTGTTTTATACAAGCTAGAGCTTGTAGACTCTTTGTTTAACCCTGTTTTGAGCAAGGGAGTTGTAAGTTTTTATTTTTCTTATTTTTCTTATTTACTGTAGAACTGCTTATAGTGCTTATTTGTTACATATATTTGCTTATTTATGCTTTATTATGATGTTTAGTGCTTATCTTGCTTAGTTGTTAGTTTAAAAGTGTTTTGTGCAAATCTCTTAGTTAGTACTGTTAGTTATGAGTTAATACTGTTAGATTGATTCAGCTTATTTAAGTGCTTATTCTTGATTGAAATCTGCTTATAAGTGTCTTATTTTGTTATTTGATAAACTGTTTTTAATCAGTTTAAAATAAAAATAAAAAGAAAAATGATTTGTGAAAACTTTAAGGGGTGTTTGGAACAAGCAGTACTAACCCATAGTTAGTACTGCTGGTTCTATTTTGGGATTTTTAAAGCTAGCAGTACTAACTCAAAGCTAGCAGTACTAACTCCAAGTTAGTACTGGTGGTTAAAACTGTTAGTACTGTTGGTTCATTATTACTTATTAGCTTATTATTTCTGCTTATTTAAGATTTCCTTAGTTTTTTAGGGTAGATTAAACCCATTTTCGTTTACTGTCTTTAGTAGAGCTTATTTAAGCTTATTCGCCTTTTCAAAGCAATTTTAATAGTTTATCAGTTTGTAGCTTTTTAGCTTATTTGCCATTTTAGTTTATTCCAGTTGCTTATTCTTATGCCTGAGTGCTTATTAGGGGTAGTTAAATATCTGTTTTAGCCTATTTGCTTATTTCTTGTTTCATTGTGTTTTGTTAAAACTAGCAGTACTAACTCTAAGCTAGCAGTACTAATTCCAAGTTAGTACTGATAGTTAATACTGTTAGTACTGTTGTTAGTATTGCTGAGTTTTTCCTGCTTAACTTAGTTTAATTGCTTGCTGAATTTGCTTATTTAGAGTTAGTCTAGCTTATTTGGTTTTTCTTAAGCTTATTTGAGCTTATTTATGCCTTAGTATAAAAGTTTTAAGTGTTTTTATCATTCCTAGCCTTTATGCCTGCTCTAGCTTATTTTCCTTGCTTATCTTTTCGTGCATTTGCTTAATAAGTTTAGTGCCCAATCATATCCTTGTCATATTCAAGCATCGATTATCAATTCGTCATTCGATTTTCCATTCAAGCCTTGATGGGACATATCGACCCGGAGATACTCCATACTACTTCCGGTTTCATTAATTTTGTGGATTTTGATCCTTGTTATATATTTATATTTATTTATATTTATTTATATATAAAAAGGAAATAGATTTCGCGAGTCAGATAACATGATAGAGTTGCCTGAGTTACAGTCTAAGGAAACATATAAGGAGGATTTAGAATGTGTGGTATGTGCTTAAATACACATACCTTTTACCTAATAAAACAAGCTAAAAAGACCAATAATGGCCAATAAATACAGAAAAATGCATTATATTCGTTTGTATTATGAATTGTGTCTTGCAGGTAACGAATATTGCACAAAAGGACAAAAATGAAGCAAAAAGAACAAGACCGAACATGGGAATGGAATGAGCACGAAAAATCGAAGCCGAAGGCATATACATCTTTAAATTGGCCAACCCGTACCCATTAAGAGCTGTACTATTAAAACTAAAAGCCTAAGCCTTTATAACTTATCTTTAGTCCAAATCCATTAACCTTGGCCCAATTATTAAACCAAAAGCCCAAACAAAAGTCCACCTTATAACTCCCAATCCAAAGTCAAAATAATGAGAGGGTCAAACTTACTGTTTAACCATCTCTTTCCCTCCTCACTTTTACACAACGAACATACACACACGTAGGTAAATCTATCTCACCCTCTCATGCATCCCTGGCTTCTAGAAGTCTTATCCCTGACACCCCTCTAACACCTTTTTTATCCACGTTGGCGATCCCAAGAGATATCATTGGTTGATGGGACGTGTACCAAGATCAAGGGCCAAGATGAAAGGATTTGAGGCGGTTTAGATTGAGGGGCTGAGATTAAAGCAATGGAGCATCTCAATAGGCTAGAAGCTTCATATCCTCACTATAAATAGTGAGGCAATCACACAGTTGGAAGGCATCTAAGAGTAGTGTAGTGTAGGATTTTAGCTTAAGTTGTAGTAATTTTTAGCTTTTCAGTAGCTTATAGGTTAAATATCATGTAATACTTTCCTTTCCAGTTATTGTACTCTTTTAAGTTTTAATAAAAATTCAGTTTCTTTAAATACAGTTTTTATAATCCTGTCCTTTAATTTTATGCAAATTAAGCTTAACATATGCTTTCACCGCCCACACCCCACCCTTCACCACTTAATGAAGTCACTTCACACGCCCCTACACTTATCAGTTTAGAATCTTGACAGGTAGTTTGTAATAATATTGAAGTAATTCTCACACCCTCATGCATGTAAGATGTAGGGAATGCTCAAATTTTGGATGATAATGTCAAAAAAGGGATGGGCTTATTGGACTATACCAGCTCATGAAAATGAGCTGGAGCTTGTAGATGAGCTCTTATGAGCATTTCAGTCCTTGTTTGGTGCAAAGGACAAAAGGTACTCCTCCTTTTCTCATTTTAGCTTATTTTTTTGTTTAGCTTATTTACTGCTTATGTCTTGCTTATTTGTGCTTAATTTGTCTTAATATTGCTCGTTAGATCTGTTTAAAAGTTTGTCATAATCTGTTTTTAAGTATTTCTTAGATTTAAAACAAAACAGCATAAAAGTCCAAAAATGTGCTTATTAGTGTAGCTTATGTCTAAATGCTTATTTCTCTAAGTTTAGTGCATAATTGTTCTTAAAATACATAATGCTTAATCTGTTTTTTTCTTTATAAAGGTTTTCAAAATATGTTTTAGTTTAAAAAGTGTTTTCTAAGATTTTAAAGGGGTGTTTGGCACAAGCAGTTTAACATAGTTAAAACTGCTTGTGTAAGCTTTTGGGTTACAAATCAAACTTAATAAACTCTAATTGAGTTTCATATGTAGTTTACACAAGTCTAAAGCTAGTCTTTTTTAGTTTTTAAGTTTGTCTTATCATATATTCATATCTGTTAGTTTTAAGTTTTCAAATTTTTTGCTAATTAGTTGAATCCTTTAAGGATCTATTTGGTGAATGGTTTTTGTGCTCAAGTTAAGTTTAACCTGCATCATTTTCATCTGATTTGAGTTCTAAGTTTAGGAATAGGATTTCAAGCCTTTTAGCTCAAATTTGGCAAACTTGATGTGTGTTCTTAACTGTCCAAATGTGCATAACCTTTGAAGTAATAATCTAGCCCTTCTTAGTTTAATCTTTGTTAAATTTAGCTTATTGAAGTCCTAGCTTAATTTATTTCTAGTTTTTTTTAGAATGTCAAGTCAGTTTTAGAGTCTAATTTTAAGTTTCAAATGAGTCCATTCATGCCAAAAAAGCCAAAAGAAGTCTAAAATGGGCAATCTGTTTAGCTTAGGATTTTTAGCTTATTTAGTGGTTAGTTAAGCCTAATCTTGGGTTATACTTGCTTATTTAGTTTAGTGCTTTGTTTGTTTGTAGGTTTTAGCTTCTTAATAAAGCTTATTTGTTCATTTACAAGCTTAAAAAAAAGGCAAAAAGTCTTTTTAGTCCTCTTTAGTTCCTTTAGAGTTAATCTGTCTTAAGTGCTTTTAGATGCTTTTCAGCTTAATATTTTTGCTTATTTCTTGTGCATTAGTGCTTATTAGGTCCAGGTTAGGGTTTATCTTTAGCTTATTGGTTTTCTTTTTTGCTTATTGTGTCCAAAAGCCCTCAATCTTTAGCTTAAAATCTTCAAGTTTTAGCTAGTCTTTTTAGTTTTTTGTGTCTTTTCATTAGTGCTTAATCTAGCTTTTTAATAAGATCTGTCAAAAGTGTCTTTATTAAAGTAGCTTAATCTAGCTTGTAGTTTTGCTTTTTCTAAAAGAAATATAAAAAAATGTTTAATAAAAAAGAAAGGTCACAGGGGTCGAACATGTGACCTCTCCTTCATAACACCAACAATTTAACACACACTCCACAACCAACTGCGCCCTTGGGTCTTTTCTGTTAGACCCTTGGGCAGTTTAGTTTTAAACTCTTTTTAGCAGTCTTAGGCTTATTTGCTTTCCAGCTTATTCATCAGCTTATTCGCATAGCTTATTTCTAGTTCTTATTTTTCTTAGATTAGTTATAGCTTAAAGTATTTTTAGTAATTTTCCTTGATTTTTATAAATTTGTTTACTATTTTAATATTTTATTTAGTTTAAAAGTGTTTTTAATTCATAATAAATAAAAATATATATATATATATATATATAATTCTTTTTCTGAAAATTATGTTTAGTCATTTAGGATTTATAAAAAATGAAAAAAATATTTTTAGGGTTAAATTTTGTTAATTAGGGTTTTAAGTCGCGTTTTTTAGGATTTTCGTTAACGTTTTTAGGTCAAAATTTTAATTGCTTTAATTGTTGTTTGTCTTTACATGTTTTTGCATTTATATTTGTAGACTTAGGAAACCAAAATCAAAAATCTTAATTATTCAATCACGCGATCACGAACTTAACCTCGATTTTCAATTCACGCCTCGTCGGGATACGACTCGGGAAGGTTTTTGAATTTTACTTTGGATAAAAGTAATTTCCTTAAATACTTACGGAATACTTATCTTATACTATTATTGATTATATCCTTATATACGTATTTGGAGACAAATCAATGTCTCAAGTTCAGCGGTCAATGAGGTATCAACTACTTTGTTCTGCGTTTTCACAGAAACACATTGGCCAGCCTGTTCATGCATTTCATTTATTATCCTTATGTATGCATCATTTGGTACAGAAGATACATTATTTTGTACAACTGGCTCTGCGTTTTCCTTCACATACTGATCATACGGAATCATATTACTGTCACCCGTATATTCAGCATCTGAATCAACAATGCAGTTTAGTTGTACATCGTCATGCATCTTGTGTACTTTATGATGCTCGCAAACAACATCCTGATAGTTATCATGATCGTGTACCTCAGATAGAATGTCTGAATCATATGACGGACCGGCTTCATCATAAACAGGATCTGCGGATGATAGATTTGCCATGAACATGGTCTGTGCAGTGGGAGCCTCATCAACATCAGAATCAAACGCATCACATTTATCAGCTTGAAATACATTATCCAAATTGAGTGCCAAGTCTTTAATCGGTGTCTCATCCACATCTTCATCAACAACATTATCTTGACCACCTGCAATAAACAGCAACTGCTCTTCATCCAACACTACCCATTTCTCCTGAGCTTGCATCAGCAACATCTTATCTTTAAAGTATTCTGAATTCTATGGTCGCTTGGGTTGAGTGCAGTTCCTTGCTATGTGGCCTACACCATTGCAGTTGTAACACTTAATCTACCTTGCTTGACCCGAAAACGCATTCCCAACTCTGTTCTGAGCTCCCCCATTACCAGCTACACCTGTTCCCCTTGCATTGTTCCCTTGACCTCTGTTCTGTCGACCTTGAACATTCTGAACAACAACCCTACCATCTTGAACTGTGGCTTGGTTCCTTGTATTTAATGAAGTTCTGAGTTGGTTGTTAGTTTGAGGAAGGTATGTTTTGTATGATTGGGTGAGTAGGGCAAGTGTGTTGTTTAATTTCTCAATCAAATTGTCCGTTGGAAAGAGTTCTGAGTCAAGTTGTGTGTTATCAGCAAAGTGTGGTTGATAGGTAACTGGTGGAACATGTATGGATGGTGGAGTGGTAGATGATTGTAAGGAGTACTAGTGAGGTGAAACATTAGACATCAAGGCGAGAGGATCAACCGTGTGTTGAGTGAATCGTTCCAACATCATTTTGTTCTCTTTGGCATGTGCCTCATGTTGCTTTAAATAAGCATACAGGTGATCATAGTTTGATTCCTTCAATTCTCTGTTTAGTTTCATTGCTGTTATGAATCTCCCCCATTCAGGCAACATGTTATTGACAAACTTTGAATTCAACTGCATTCTAGGCATGGTCATCTTGATGTTTCGCATGTCATTGATGAGCTTGGTAAACCTGACATAGTAATCGTGAATGGTTTCTCCTTTGTTCTGACGAAAGTGTTCAAAGTCATCGTACAGTTATGATTCACGGTCTTCTTTTGTTCATTCAGAACCTTCCAGGAGCATCTTCTCATTATCCCAAATGTCTTTTGCATCAGTGTAATGATTGATAAGAGTGTAGATATCTTTTGGCAGCCCTTGAAGTAGGATGTTTGTTGCTCATTCGATTTTCCATTCAAGCCTCGTTGGGACATAACGACCCGGGAAATCAAACTTCCGGAAACATATATATTTTATTTTGTGGACTTTTAACCAATCCTTGGCTAAAGGAGTTTGGTTACTTGTTCGCTATTATATTATATATATATATATATATTATTGACGAGTCACTATGCACTCATTTTTATTGCAACATACCCCTAGTACACCCTTCCGAGCCTATCCTTTTTGCGGTTCTTAAAATTTGGTGGTGAATTATGGATTATTAATAAAGAGCATTGTTTACACCCTTAACCAATTGTTACACCCAAATCGCCTTAACCATCCTTGTATGTACTCGCTTTTAGTACATTATTGTTATAAACACTAGTTAATTTTTGCTTGAGTACATGGTTGCTAAGTCGAGTCTTGTGATTAGTGTATACAGTTTTGGGACGATTGGGTTTCATGGTAATTTTTATTTTACATAAAAATGAGGAATAAAGTCAGTTTATTACCCTCATATGTGCTTAATACGCTTCATGTATTATTTGATCATCTTAATTCGGGTCATTAGTTAGTTTGTAATTATGAGCTCTAAAACTCAAGTGTAGGGGTGTGTTTATAAACCCCAAGTCATGTATTATTATGTTTCAGTAAATGGTAGGGCAAAAGTGTACGAAAAAAATGTATATAAAAAAAGAAAAAAAATCAAAAAAAATGTATATAAAAAAAGAGAAAAAAATTGTATGGGCTACTATTTGGCTTATGTTCATGTTTATAATAGATAGTTAGTTGTAAAGTTTGTATATCTTAGTCCTAGTTTAGTCGAGTCTTGGCTTAGCAACGCCTTCACGTGTATTCTTGTATTTAATTAACTCACCACCACCCCAAATCCACCCATATATATCCCATCCATCCGTTTCCATTTAACTTACACCCACACATCACAACCCTTTAAAGACCTCTTTGATAGTAACTCCTAGGTACTTACGCCATTGCGGTGGAGGTTTTTGATCCTTTACCAAGACTATGGTAATTTATATGCTACGACAGGTAATGAGTATTAATTTCCCGTTTCTAATTATTGATATAATTCATTATACACCTGAGAGAAAGAGAAAATCCAAACACTTATTGTGAGGTGCTAGTATAATATTTTTCGTGCTTTTAATAACGAGGTCTAATAGGTTGTGTTGTGAATTATCTTTGAAAAGTAAGTTAAATGCCCCCGATATTGCTATTGTCTAGGTAGAAAAGCCCATTTGCTTGAGCACAAGAAAATCCCAAGTGTAAGGGTATTTGATGAGGTGTCATTTTATACACTTTTCAGGGTCATTTAACCCCCTAAATCATGAGAATATGCCCAAAATACGTGCTTAATCGTTTCTTTTTGTGTTTTTAGCATTTGGGAAACTCTTGGAGGAATTACATGTGACTTGGAGTCAATTTGGGAAGAAACGGGACATGATTGCAACTTTACACGAAGTGGTTTCAAGAATATGCGTACAGTGCCTGGAGACGGTGTCATAAATCCTAGCGACGCCGTCTCAGCTTACAAGCAACGTTGTCAAGATTTATGTGACGGCGTCAGAGCGTAACCGCCTCAATGAAGCCCTAGAAGATTCGGCAAAGCGACGACGTCAGGATTTTGGCGACGCCGTCGCGATTTATTTCCTATATATACACCTATGTTTTTAGAGTTTTAGTGTGCATTTTTAGGAAACGAACTATATCGTTAGGGTTCAAGTTTAGCAGCCTTTAAGGCCATTTTTAGGATCCCTCTTGTATCAGCCTTATACTCATGATTTAATCAAGTGAAGTCTATTATCTCTTAATCTTTCAATATGTCTATGTGTTGTTTGATTAACTATTGTTCTTCGCTTCTCTTTGACATGTTAGGCTAGATACATTAGTATTTACTAATGATTGCATGAAACTTGGTTTGTAGATCCTTTTATTATTGCTTCTTGTTATGGATGTGCGCGTTAGGCTCTAGAAAACTAGCTATAAAAAAATTACATTAGCATATACGTCTAGGGAAACGCGAGTGTGTAGAAAGGATACCATCGGGAACAGTCTACATACTACCTTACCTCTAATATGGTTGATCCCTCTTAAGTGTTTTAATGCATATAATGTACTCTTAGGGGCCTTGTAATAGTCTTCATACTACCTAACCTATGCGTTGCCTTAACGGAATATTACATAGACGGTGAATTCGTGTAATCTGTTCATGACCTAGTAAATACTTACACAGATCATCACAAGTATGACAAAGCAATAGGATTAGGAGAAGCAAACCAAGGAGTAATGCATGATTAAGTAAATACATTTGTTTACCATATAAGTTTCCACCAAAGTAGTTTAGATTTAATATTAGTTTAATTAGTTAAAACCAAAACCCACCTCTTAATATCGGAATTTTACTTGCTTTCATAATATATAAAAATACAAAAATACTCTCCTTTTAAACTCCTTAGATCTTAGTTAGGTTTAGTTTGACCCTTCACACGCTATTCCCTTAGAGAACGATAACAACCCTCGAGTCCTTGCTATACTACACTCCAACGATTAAGTGCTCTGCCTAGGAAGTTGTAAAACTAGTGCATTTACAACAACCGCATCAAACTAACTTTGAAAATCCTTGATAAATCGCGGGACAGAAGTTATTTTGCGGGATTTGAAGTATTTTTGTATTTTGCGGTTTCTAGTAACTGGCCTATATTTCACGGGAATCCAAAAAATAGCTTGTATTTCGCGAAAACCAAAAACTAGTGTGTATTTCGCGGTAATGTTGTATTTCGCGTAACCTGTATTTTGCTTGAGTCAACAATGCTGTATTTCGTGGGAAATAACACAATCTGTATTTCGCGAGTCTGTTAAACTTGATATTTCGCGGAATTAAACAACCTGTATTTCGCCTAAACACTTATTTCGCCTGAAAAGAAAACCTGTATTTCACCTAAACTTGTATTTCGCCTAAACCCGTATTTCGCCTGAAACCAAATCATGTATTTTGCCTGTATCGAAAACCTGGTTCTCGCTAGAAATAACCTAGCGTATTTCGCTGCAACTTTCTTATACCATGGTATTTCGCGGTCTTCAAAGACAGATAATCCCAGAAAAAGCGAACCAAAATAAGCTATTTCTGATGTGAAAAAGCAACAAAACTACAACTCTATTAAGCTACAAAGATTTCTAAACATAAAAGTACATCTTTTTCGGTTTTCGAAGGGATTTTTTATAAGAAAAAGAGAACGAAATAAGCTAGTTCAATAGTTTAACAAAAACTAGTTTACTACTTAAATAAGCTACGAAATAAGATTTCCTAATAAGCTACTAAGCTTTTAACAACCTAAGCTAGAAAAGTAAATAAGCCAAGACAAAATACTCCAAATAAGCTCAAAAAAGCTGCAAAATAAGCTCTAAATAAGCTCGAAACCACAAATCAAATCACCTAAATATATGCAAATACTTAGGGAGAGAGAGAGTTTTAGAGAGAGAAAGAAATAAGAGAAAGAAGTAAAGAGTGGTATGATTGCACTAGAGAGAAATGGTAACCAACACCCTTTACCATATGAGGTTAAGGTGTATTTATAATCCAAGCCTTTCTTTAGGCGTTGGGCTTTTGCTAATGGGTCAGACTTGGCAAGTTGTTGGGCTTTGACCCGAAACGTGGACAATATTAGTTTATAATCCAAGCCTGTTTAACCCGACTAGCCTATTACAATACAAGACTAATAATTACAAAGATGACCGATAACATTCTTGTTCGACTTAATAAAATTAAGGCTAACAGAGACCATCTAATGTTATGCTCATCAACCTAAAGTGGATCTTTAAAGTGAAACTTGATGAATACGGCGGTGTGTTGAAAACCAAGGCTCGGTTAGTTGTTAAAGGTTATCATTAGGAAGAGGGGATTGACTTTGAAGCCATTCGCATCTTCATCGCCTATGCTGCTTACAAGAATATGACAGTGTTTTAAATGGACGTGAAGACTGCTTTTCTTAATGGTATTCTCAACGAAGAAGTATACGTCAGTCAACCTAAAGGATTTGTTGATCAAGATCATCCAAACTATGTTTTTCGATTAAAGAAAGCATTATATGGGCTGAAACAAGCATCAAGGGATTGGTATGATTTGTTGTCAAAGTTCTTATTATCTCAACACTTCATCAAAGGTGCAGTTGATCCGACATTGTTCACACGGAAGGAAGGAGAGCACATCATAGTGTTACAAATCTTTGTAGATGATATCATATTTGCCTCCAAAAATAGTGATAAATTTGCAAATTAAATGAGCACACGTTTTAAGATGTCGATGATGGGAAAAATATCATTCTTTTTAGGACTTCAAATTTCTTAAAAGCCCAGAGGAATCTTCATTAACCAATCTAAATATGCTCTTGAAATGCTTAAGAAATATGGGTTAGACCAATGTGATGTTGTTGACATTCCTATGGTGGAAAGGTCAAAACTGGATGAGGATCCAAGTGGGACTCCAGTTGACTCTACTCGTTATCGAAGTATGGTCAGCTCCCTGATGTACCTCACAGCCAGTTATCCTGACTTAGTGTTTGTTTTTTACATGTGTGCCCAGTATCAGGCAAGGCCTACTAAAAATCACCTTACTATAGTAAAACGGGTCTTTCGGTACCTGAAAGGTACCATTAATATGGGCCTATGGTATCCGAAGGACACCAGATTTGATCTAACGGCTTTTGCAGATGCAGATCACGCAGGTTTCCAAGAATCAAGGAAAAGTACTGATAACATCAAATATTTGATACTTTTTAGTGTCAACTTTCCCCTAAAAATACTTGCAATTGTCTTATAAATACTTAAATTTGATACTTTTACGGTTATTTTCAGGTAAAATGCAAGTATGTGACAAGAAACACGGGAAAAGGACGTAAAAATGAAGAAAACATAGATTCTTATGAGAGTTTACGGCGTAACCCCTACGATAGTGTTACGCTGTAACCTATTCAAGGCAAGACACGTCACCCAGCAAGATTACGGCTTAACCACACGAGAAGTTTACGCCGTAACATTATTATTATGGAAGGCCGAGTCATCCTAGTCAGTATTATGGTGTAACATGAACAATTAGTTACGCCGTAACATATTTTATGCCTACAACATGGAAAGCCTCGTCAGCACTTTACGGCGTAACACTGTAGAAGGTTACGCCGTAACATATTCGAAATCTATAAATAGAGGCCACATTCAGCCACTTCATCATCAATCATTCTACCACATATCTAAGGGGTAATCAAGGCCTCCATAGCTCGAAGAATTCCACAAAAAGTCCTTGGGAGATCACACTAAACTTACTTTTGTATTTAATCGTTCATAAACAACTTCTATAAGAATTATGAGTTTTCCATCCATGATTGTCTTTATTAATTCGTGCTTTGTTGTTGCCATGAGCGGCTAAGCACTTTAAGTGCTGGCCTAGTCATGAATTTACTATCGTTGTAATACTTGTTTCCTATTAAATCATGGTTTCATTGGATATCCTTTTGACTATTGTGTAACCCTAGGTTTTGGTAGTATTGCGGGTGGTTTAGATCGTGTTAATCCTGTTATTAGATTACCACTTGAACACGGGATTAGCAAGGTACTAGGGTTGGATGAATTCTAACCCTAGTGTAGGAACTATCCCTGTTACCGCTTCTGTCACTTAATATACTTAAAAAGCACAGAAACTCTTTTAGAGAGGGTTAATAATCTGCATAGATTATAAGACTAGTTCTTGGGATAGTTGAGATTAATCACTATGACATGGTTGCCCTACCTTCGTAACTTTCGGGGGATTCGAGATCGCAGGAATTATAGGGCAGACTAAAGATATCTATTCAGGTATGTCGACTTTAGAAACCACCAACGAGACCATGATGTAACATTGCACAGGAAAACATAGTTATAATAATAGTGATGTAATGGCTAGGCTAGCACGCTACTCTCCCTGATAACTTCTATCTCTTTTACTTTTCGCATATTTACTTTCTTGTTAATCTCAAAATCAATTTTCAAACTATTTTCAAAACGTGACACTTTTAAATTAAAACTAATTAACACTTAGCTCTTGGGACGACCTTGGATTTACCATCTCTACACTACTCACGACCGGGTTCTCTGTCCGTTAGTGCGTTTGTAATGGTAAAGCGAGTTTTATAAATTTAAAACTTGAATAAAATATATTTTGAAATAAAATACACATCAAGTTTTTGGCGCAGCTGTCGGGGAGCTAAATATTAGTATTAATTTGATTCCTTGTAATTATTTTGATTCTTTCTCTAATTTTTAAATTCTGCAGATAACATCATGGATGGGATCAACATCGACGATCTCACCATAGAGAAATATCTTAGGCTTACATAAGAACACCAGACACCTTATATGGTTAAGATGGTTGATGACATGACCATTGCCGAATATACAGAATATGAAGAAAGGATAAAAAGGCAATACAATAGGAACTCTGGATCCTACTTTCTGACCTATTTTGGCCATTGCACATCCAGCGATAACATAACCCGTGAATTTTCTCGTAACACTTACTTTTAACCTATCCCACCAAACACGAAGTTTAATTATGATTCTAAGGATATGGAGCTTGATGAGGAAGCTGGAGACACAACTAATGAGGAATCAGTTATGAGTGAACATGAAGCAATTAACCAGTTCATACTGTCAATACTCAGTCTTTCAAAGAAGAGTTAAGTTCAGAAGAAGACCTTGATGAATAGTTAAATGCAAAAATGGAAAAACACATGAGTAAGCAGGAGGAGAAAATGAGGAAGATGTACTAATTGCTATTATAAAATCAATTAGAGAGAAATGTAAGGTTCATAAAAATAAGCAAATAAGAGTTGCAGAAGTTGTTTTAAAAAAAATCCTCTAAGGCCGTGGAAGACGCTGTCAATAATGACAGCTTTACAAGTAATTTGCCATCACTTGAGGAATTAAACCCAGGAATCTTCCTTCTCCCATTCACAATTAATAATTATAACTCTTATGATATAGCTAATATAGACGCTAGTAATAATATCATGCCTAGGAGCATATATGAATACCTGAAGCTAGCTAATCATGGGGGAGCCGCTATGTCAGTCAAATTGGATGATATGACACAACAAGAAACATTAGAAACTATGAAAAATGTCCTGGTTACAATTATAAGTTTGAATTCCCATGTGATTTTGTTGTTACTAATATGCCTGAAAATATTGAGGAAATGATTATCTTAGGAAGACCATTCCTAAAAACCATTCATGCCCAGATAGATGTATTCAAGGAAGAAATTTCATTAGGGATTGGCGAAGATAGAATTAAATTTGACGTAAAGGGAAACCCTTGCCAATCTGACGTTTCAATCGAAAAAAATTTCATGGCAAATACTAGTCAGGAGGAAGAATCCTTTAATCCCCTTGAAATAGGACAGGATCTATTCTCATATGAATCCCCTGCATGTTTTCAATTTGAACAAGATACTAGAAATTATACTATTGATCCACAGAATGAAATTGTCGGACAAACTAACCCCTTACTAGATAAAGGGGGTTTGACAAAAAGATGGCATGTGTGTAAACCTGTTTAGGTATTTTATGATGACGGAAGTGGCAAAGATTGTGGAATGTAGCCTACTTGCGACCCTGACTTAAGTTTCTGTTATGGTTATAATGAGGTTTTTGGAAAAAGTGAACAAGGAATGCTTAGATAATGGGTATGTTTTCGTGATCATGAGAGACGCGCTGTAAAAGGAAGTTGTATGGGATTTGCAGACTTTCTTCAAGTTCGTTACAGAAATCAGAGAATTGATGATACTACTCGTGAACGGAGATATTATGAATGGGTTGCTCAAAATTATGAGTTTGATAATAACTAGACCCCGTAAACAACAACAGTGTCTGACAAATGCCCATATAAAACCAACTATCCAACGCCTATCCCGCTTGACGAATGGGACACAAGGTGCCATATTATAGGTAGTACTTATAATCAAAATATACCTAATAATGAGCCTACACCATTTTCACTTGAGCATTAGGAATTAGGAGAAAAAGCTAATGTAAGAAAATCTCCAAAGTTACAACCCTTAAGACCACGTCCTTGTGATTACTCGTTTGATGAATGGCTAAAAGTCAAAATAAGGCATACAAACATATACGACTCTAATCGAGAAATCGTGTTCAATGAATGGATTCTATACAGTTTTGATGTCGAGAATGAATATGCTAAGGAAATTAGGAATCCATACTCACGAAGATTTGACGAGTACAAACGAGTGTTTGACAATGAGGTTAAAAATTTGTCAAATGAGTACACTCTAAGAATCGGAAAAAAAGGGTATGTCATGGATGATGTTTGGAAAAAATGCGAGCAATACCATAAAAAAGTTATCGATTCTTGGCACGAAATGGGATATGAAGAAGAAGAACTATGACAAAGTGGAGATGAGAAAACTGACTATGAACCACCTTTTGTGGATGTTAAAACTTTTGAAGTAAAAAAGTATTCCTTTAAAAGAGGGCAGAGTTTTATATGTATAACAAAACAAGATGATGATGCTTTGCCTTTAGGACGAGTAAGTGGGGCAAGATTCAAGGCAGTGATTAGAAAGGAGCTAAAGGACAAAGGAATCGCCCATGACGAAACGTAGAGTGGGCATGAGTCTAACTTAAAGACTTGTTAATAAACAAAAGTGCTTGTCGAGAGACAACCTGTCTTTTTATCAATAAATTTCATTTTTCGCACATTAGTTAGTTTGCATGTTTTACTTTGTTTTGCAGGTTCCAGCAGCTAGGAGGTAACTTTCGAGACCGACTCGACCCGTAATTGTGCGGTAGCTTTGCTGAGTTAGCAGCAGCTACGGCGTAACATATATGGTTACGCTGTAACCTGCTCAATTACGACGTAAACCTTATTATGGTTACGCCGTAATCGTATAAACAAAAAATTATTAAAAAATTATATACCACATGATTACGGCGTAACCACCAGAGTTATGCCGTACCTCTTTTTAAAAACCTTAAAATTAAGTTTTAAACATTGCTAAACCATATATATTTAAATGAACTTTGTAGGTATGTTCTCTAAAAACCCTCACGAGACTCCCCTCGTCCACTTAGTCCACCAATTGGTTTAAAAGGCTTGTTGCATATGCTAAATGCAACCGTGATTCCTATGAAAGTGAGTTAGGTTTGTATAACTTGTATATTTATCTTTGATCTATTTTATGCGTTTAGTTTGTTTTAATGATCACAGGGTAAAATGAGCTTTGCTTACGACAGAGATTTTCTTGATTTCTCCACCGGCTTATTACATTTCATATGTTCAAAAGCAATGCTCAAGGGAGTTTCTTGTTCTAATTCTACTCTTCCTCTTTATTTCATTTCTTTAATGTACAATTGGGACATTGCACAAAACAAGTGGGGGGGGGATGGGAGTAGAATTATCACTTGACCTATTCTTGCCTTCGATTTTTCTAGTTTTCTTTGAAAAATGATGCCGATTTTAAAATTTTGACATGTTTTTCTTACTAAACTAGAATTAATCTTTGCCGAATGCACATTATCCTTTATTATTACTTGGTGAGGTTTAAGCCTAATGTTCCGTTTTCATCTCATTATACAAAAATCCACCTAAATATTGATTGTTCTGGTAGTATTGTAGACTTTAGAACTTGGCGTGTACATCATTTCGATACCTAATTGATTAGCAGGAATAGATGGTTCGAGAAGGCAACATATAGAAATTCCCCCAAATGGCCTATATGTGTGTGTTTATCGACTTGTTACACTGAATTGTCGACCTACCATGTTAAAAACCCTTTGTTTCACTCATCAATAGTGCAAAATACCCCTATATCACCCTTGTTTAGCCAATCTATCCTTGTGTTGAAATTTCTAGCTACCTAAGTTCATGGTTCAGGAAAATGGTTTGAAGATTGACACTTTCGTTAATGACATATTATTTTGATCATAGAAGACCCCCCGGTATTGTCACTTTTGATATTGTTTATCTTAAGTGGGGGGATATGTTATTTATGTCCAGTAGTATAATAAAAATAAAAAAGAAAAAGGTGGTGCAACTATAAGCCACCTAATATGATATCTCCTGAGGTTGGTTACGTGTTATAAAACTAACTAAGCATAAAGGTGGTGCAACTATAAGCCATCTAGTGATTTTGAGGATGGTGCAACTATAAGCCATCCGATGTTATGAAGAATAGGTTAGTACGCTCCACAAGATCTTATTATTAGCTAACCCATTGTGAAGATATGATCAAGTTTTCGCACTTAAATACTTGGACTATAGATGGGCAGTAGCCAATTATGGATACCTTAGATTATATATGACTATTTGTTTTGTGTTTTTATCGTAACATCAATTAAATGTGCATCTCATATCTATGCTAACCCTTAAATCACCCAATAAACCTGTGTTATGTCACCCATGTTGCCTCTAAGAATTGTTTAGACCCTAACTCTAACTGGTGCAGATTTGTGTACTCTCCAAGCTTATGATAGAATACATACTATGACTGTGCAGATGAGCGATCACCCTGAAAATGAACACTTAGACTAGTTGAGAGTTGAGTGATTTTTGATCCCCTTTTCGTGAGGTGTTCGGCTTTGATGTTTCTAGCATAAGTCTTTTATAGATTCATTTCTTTGAGTTAAATCAGAGAAATCTCTTTATAAATCATTCTAACAGGTCTACTTGAGGGCAAGTAGAAGTCAAGCGGGGGAATATTTGATAACATCAAATATTTGATACTTTTTAGTGTCAAATTTCCTCTAAAAATACTTGCAATTGTCTTATAAATACTTCAATTCGATACTTTTACGGTTATTTCGTTATTTTTAGGTAAAATGCAAGTATGTGACAAGAAACACGGGAAAAGGACGTAAAAATGAAGAAAATATGGATTCTTACAAGACTTTACGGCGTAACCCCTACGATAGTGTTACGCCGTAACCTATTCAAGGTAAGACACGTCACCCAGCAAGATTACAGCTTAACCACACGAGAAGTTTACGGCGTAACATTATTATTATGGAAGGCTGAGTCATCCTAGTCAGCATTACGGCATAACAGGAACAATTAGTTACGCCGTAACATATTTTATGCCTACAACATGGAAAGCCTCGTCAGCACTTTACGGCGTAACACTCTAGAAGGTTACGTCGTAACATATTCGAAATCTATAAATAGAGGCCTCATTCAGCCACTTCATCATTAACCATTCTACCACAGATCTAAGGGATAATCAAGGCCTCTATAACTCGAAGAATTCTACAAGAAGTCCAAGGGAGATCACACTAAACTTACTTTTGTATTTAATCGTTCATAAACAACTTCTGTAAGAATTATGAGTTTTTCATCCATGATTGTCTTTATTAATTCTTGCTTTGTTGTTGCCATGAGCGGCTAAGCACTTCAAGTGTTGGCCTAGTCATGAATTTACTATCATTGTAATACTTGTTTCCTATTAAATCATGGTTTCGTTGGATATCCTTTTGACTATCGTGTAACCCTGGGTTTTGGTAGTATTGCGGGTGGTTTAGATCATGTTAATCCTGTTATTAGATTACCACTTGAACACGGGATTAGCAGGGTACTAAGGTTGGATGAATTCTAACCCTAGTGTAGGAACTAACCCTGTTACCGCCTCTGTTACTTAATATACTTAAAAAGCACAGGAACTTTTTCAGAGAGGGTTAATAATCTGTATAGGTTATTAGACTAGTTCTTGGGATAGTTGGGATTAATCACTATGACCTGGTTGTCCTACCTTCGTAACTTTCAGGGGATTCGGGATCGCAGGAATTATAGGGCAGGCTAAAGATATCTATTCAGGTCCGTCGACTTTAGAAACCACCAATGAGACCATGATGTAACATTGCACAGGAAAACATAGTTTTAACAATAGTAATGTAATGGCTAGGCTAGCATGCTTCTCTCCCTGATAACTTCTATATCTTTCACTTTTCGCATATTTACTTTCTTATTAATCTCAAAATCAATCTTCAAACTATTTACAAAACGTGACACTTTCAAATTAAAACTAATTAACACTTAGCTCTTGGGACGACCTCGGATTTACTATCTCTACACTACTCACGACCGGGTTCTCTGCCCGTTAGTGCGTTTGTAAAGGTAAAGCGAGTTTTATAAATTTAAAACCTGAATAAAATATATTTTAAAATAAAATACGCATCCAGTACATCAGGTAGTGCACAGTTTCTGGGTGGAAAGCTAGCCAGTTGGTCGTCTAAGAAACAAAAGTGTACTGCAATTTCAACAACTGAAGCAGAATATGTCTCCATGTCCGATTGTTGTGCACAGATCATATGGATGCGGTCACAATTAACTGACTATGGATTCGACTACAACAAGATCCCTTTGTACTGCGACTCCAAGAGCACCATTGCCTTGTCTTGCAACACCGTTAACACTCCAAGACGAAACACATTGTAGTCAGATACCATTTTATCGATTGTTGAGTTGTACTTTGTCAAGATCGCGTATTAGCTGGCGGATATATGCACTAAAGCACTCGCGGGAGAATGCTTTAAATTTTTGATCAACCGCCTAGGCATGCAGAGCATTATGCCTGAAGAGCTGAAACATCTTGCCGAGTCAGACGAAGAGTCTGATTACTACTTCATGTATCACATGTATTATATGTACTATATTTTATAAAAACAAAAACAACAAAAAGATTTTCATTTTTCAAACATATTTTTCAAAAACAAAATATAAAAATATAAAATTTACAAAAAGAAAATTCAAAATCATAAAATTTGAAAATTCCATAAAAAATCTACTCGACATGTCTTTTAGAATCGATAATATCTACGATATTAGAAATGTTATTCAGTAATGGCACAGTATTGTAGATAAAGTTCGACTGAAAGTTTAAAAAATTTTAAAACATGTATTCTCAAAAAAATTCTTATGGTTTGTTATTAAATATCCAATAACAACCCGGTCTTCAAAGAAAAGGAAAATGTACGCTTTAGTGCGTTTATCCTTACCAACGAAAAGAGAAATCTTTTAGGTCTTGAGTTTATAAATCAAAACATTCCAAGTTTTGCAACTAAAGAATGGCTTGTGTATATTTTGCTACATAACCAGGGCTTTCTATATAAGATAAGTGTACGCGTCAGTGCATTTATTTTTTTAAACAAAAGAGAAATCTTCTTTGACCCGGATAATTTTTCTTAAAATGTGCTCTAATCAAACATGTTCGAGTCAATCAATTTAAAATGCTAGAAATAAATCAGAATAAGTTTTTGTCATTTAATGGAAAAAGATTTTCAAGAAGTTTCGAACACTCAAACAAATC
Organism: Tanacetum coccineum; assembly: GCA_026074375.1. Lineage (NCBI taxonomy): Eukaryota > Viridiplantae > Streptophyta > Magnoliopsida > Asterales > Asteraceae > Tanacetum > Tanacetum coccineum. The sequence continues at coordinate 13,510 of BQNB010065857.1, read as the reverse complement.
CAAGAAATCTTTAAATAGACTACGGGTCTTTGTTCGAGGGGGAGAACGAGCTTTGACATAAAATTTTCCAAAAATAATCATAATTTATATCATCATGAAGAAAAACAATTAAGGGAATTCGACTACTCAAACAAATTCTACAACTCTTTCAATAGAAAACAGGTCTTTGTTTAAGGGGGAGAACGGGCTTACAAAGAAATATTTTTTCAAAAAGTGTTGAGGAAAAATAATCGGGAAACGTGTTAAAACTTTTAACATGTTATTATTTGAGATGGAGTTAATGGGATTAACTCCGGGACTAGTTTTGCAAAATAGGTATAAATTTAAGGGAATTAAGTGTAACTTTTTATAAGTTTACTATCCAAGGTCCTAAGATGCAAAATAGTTTCACCCTTAAGGTTTTAGGAGCGTTTAATAAGTTTAAGGCTTAGTTTACATGAAACTTAAAACACCAAGGACTCATATTGTCAAAATATAAAACTTGTGATGTATACCTCTCCACCACCGACCCTCCCCTCACTTCCCACACACTTTGCAAAAAATTTCTCCCTCCCTTCTTGTTCTACTTATTCGGCCGAACCACCACAACAACCAAGAACCAATTTCAATCAAAAGGTAATATACAATACTTGATTGCTATCACTTTCTAGTACCACTTGTCAAAGGAATTGAATGTATTCTTCCCTTAGCTCAAAAAATCAATGATTTTAGAGTTAGGGTTCATCAAAATTAAAACTGTTTGAAAGTTGTAATTAGGTTAGGGCTTTTGTTGATAATGATGTATAATAACTTGTGCTAAAACGATTATAATCAATCCGTTAATATGGTTGAGCTTTTGTGGGTTTCTTGGACCAAAACTAGGCGTCATTTGGGTGTTTGTTTTCATTCTTGATTGTTTATGTGTAATGATCATTGGTATATGCTTAGGAATGTTAATTAAACACGTTGGAAAGATAAAGTTTGAAGCTTGATGTGTTTTGAATACTCTTGAGACCAAACCACACGAATTCATGAAGGAATGATCAAAAATTGTTTGTGGTTGTGTTGTGATCAATTGCTCACTTCTAGAAATGCATTAGGATCATAAAACTTAAATATTAAATGTAAAAGGATTGATCTTGGTGTGTTTTGTGCTTCATTCAATCCATTTACACGTATAAGGGTGCGTTTAGATGTAAAATCAAAGTGATAAGTGTTAGTGTTTAAATGTGTACACAAGGTGTTTGTTTAAATGTTTGTTAACATGGTTCCCTGCTCACTTATTTGGTTCCACTAAACCATGTTGAATCAAACCTCAATCGGTTCAAATATAGGCGAAACATGTCAAAAGGCGGGTTCACTAGGTTCACCGAACCATGTGTGGTTCCGAACCACAGGGGTTCGGTTCACCAACCTTATAGGTTCAACTGAAACAGGGGTTCACCGAAATAGGAGTTCACCAAAATAGGGGTTCACCGAAACTCGGGTTCACCAAACCACAATGGGGGTTTACCGAGACTACAAGTTCACCGAACCTGACCTTGGGCGACCGAACCTTTGACCACTTTGAATCCTTGACCGACCTATCAAACATTTTAAAAGTTAAAGGTTCAAAATTGCAAATTATCAAAAAGGAAAGGTTCCAAGTAATTCAAAAAAATTCAAAAATAAAGTGTTTTTAAAACTTAATTACTTTCAAAGTGTTAATGTTTTTCAAATCACGAATTAAAATGAGTTTAATAAGGGTATGTACTTGTGTAAATTTTATACGATTGTCACATAACTAGTAAACTTAGACTCATGGATCTCGGACTTAGATGATTAGATCGTTGAGTTAGTTTGACCATGTCTATTAACTTTAACTGTTGACTTTGATTTTGTCGTTGATCGTTGACTGTTGACTTGACCATTGACCAAGTTTGACTTTCTTAATCTTGTTCTTAAAAAGTTCATTTGATATGAAGTTGATTGTGCTTTAACGTGTTTGAATACAGTTTCTATCTGCTATCTGTGAAAATGTCAAAAATAGTTTAACAAGTATTTCTATATCAAAAGACTCGCCAACGATCTAGGTTGCATCCTGTCTAGGGTATTCTCTTACATTGTTAGCATTCCTCGGGTTGCTTCTATTTAAAAGTATTTGAAAACCGTTGTTAGCAGCTTAATGACCATCCGTTTTAGATATAAGAGTACTTCGAAATAAACTATCTTTCTCACTTAAAAGAGTTATAACTGGATATATCTCTCGTATATTTCTCCACAGTGTACTAGGGTATTATGTATAATACTCATGCGTTAATCTTTGGATTTCGTCCACTAGTGGAGTGGATTACTGTACTAGTACATGTACTACGTGTAGTATTCCCGAGGCACTTCATCTCATTCAAGATATCTTCCAAAATAATATTATTGATGTGTATAGATTTTATAAACTTTATTGTTACAAATTTTTACACATCATTACATATTGATTTCAAAATAATACAATGCAAAAATGAATTTCACAGACAAACAAGTTCTTTTGGGTCTACTTTGAAGTAATTTGGCTAAGAGTTGCTAATAAATCAAGATGGCTATTAGGGCTAGTTATCACCTAAAAGTTGATAATGTATCCCTTTAGCAAATCAGTGTATCTTCGAGGCTCAAGGTTACTTTACTAAAAGGAAAACTCACTCTTATGTGAATCAATCGATTTCTAAAAAGTTTTACTTCCTTCAAATGATTCTGTTTCTCTAAAGATTGGTAAGATGAACACATTTGAGCATGAGAAAATTGAAAATTCTCATTCATTCTTTCATCTTTTATTTTGTAAAAATAGTATCCTAGAACTTAATTTCAAGTGAGGATAAACAAAAACAGAACGAGAGATATAAATCGTATGTGAAAAGAAAAGAGCATACGTCTTGTGTCAGAAAAAGCAAGTAAAAAGGCACATGAGAAAAAAATGACATAATTATGGACAAAAAGAAATGCTCGTCCATACAAAATAGACCAAGAGAATAAAAACAGAAATTGAAATAAATGTGCTTAAGTTTGTATTCATGTGAATCTAATCAACTTTGAATCTTATTCTCAGACTCCAACATGTCAAGAGCAAATCCACAAGCATGATGACTGTGACAAAGGTAACGTTGTTGAGGAACCAGAAGAGCAACATGTGTCTCATGTCAGAAATGAAAGAGGAGAGGGTTATATGTGTTTGGGTAATCAAGAGGTGAATGTTCCACGCAAGCCCAAGAAAGTAGGTGTTCTAAAGAAGCCACGAACTCTCACAGTTGCTGACAATATTGTTGAAGAACCAATAGCTGTTGAACTTGCTAAATCTGTCAGTATTTAGAAACAACGACATTAATAATGTGAGATTACGACTCAACTGACAATTGAGAGACAAGTGGAAAAAGATGTTGAAGATACATATGCTGCTGAGGCGGGACTGAAACTCAAAGGTGTTTCCACTGAAGATCCAGTTGTTCGATCACTGTTAGATTTACACAGAGGATCCAAGGAAAGCAGATTTGAGAGTATAAGGTAAAAAGACAAGTAGTCGGAGGAGAAGGGTCAAGCGTTGCTCACTATAAATACTATAAGTTTGAAGATATTTCAACAACAGATAGTGATCCAACATGAGACTCTTCATGTTCGGACACTGATGAGGAGAAAGATGATGATTCTAACGATTCGGATATGGAGTTAAATAATGATGAACCCAACAAAGGAGATGATGATGCAGCAGGATTTGGGATGTTCATGTATAACAAAGAACTACCCAAGTCTACATCCTTCAGTCCTACAGTTACTTATTCATCTTTGGAGTACATTCAGAACCTCCTTAATGAACCTCTTATATAAGAATTAACGGATTTAATGTGCAAATCAGTTTATATTAATGCACATACAACCTTTAAGGTAGCTAACCCAGAGGGAAATCCTGAGGTAACAAGCTATATATCAGGTGCATCTAAAGTACCATTTGGTACAAATGTAGATGTTCAAGCAACTGAATTTTTTTTGTAGGAACTTTTGGAGGACGTATGCGTTTGGGAAATCAAGAGGTGAATGTACCTAGTGTGTTCAAGAAAAATGTTGTTCCAAGAAAGCAAAGGTCAATAACCATTGCTGATAACCTCCTGGAAAATAAGAATGAAGCTGTATTGCTTGCACAATCAGGAAGCTATATTGCTTGCACAATCAGTTAGCACTGAAGATCAACGACTTCAACAATAGAATGTCATGACTCAGCTAACCATTGAGAGACAAGTGGAAAAAGATGTTGAAGATGCGTATGCTGCTGAAAAAGGACTAACACTCAAAGGTGTTGTTTCTGAAGATCCCGCTGTTTAATCATTGTTAGACTTACAAAAAGGAATCGAGGAAAGCAGACTTGAGAGTATGAGGCAAGAAAGACAAGTAGTCGGAGGAGAAGGGTCATATGTTGCTCACGATAAATATTATGAGTTTGAAGACATTTCAGTAACAAATAGTGATGCAACCGAGACTCTTCATGTTCCAGACCATGTTGAGGAGCAAAGATGGATGAAAAAATGATGATTTTGATATGGATATATCCGTTGATGATGATAAGAGAGATGAGGATGATGCAGCGGGATTTAGAGCATTCGTGTATAACAAGTCATAAGAGCTAATCAATGTTTTTCTATTACAGGTCCTGTAGTAACTACTTCATCTATGAAAGATTTCTTAAATCTTCTTAATGATCCACCTGTACACGAATTGTCGGATTTACTGAGTAAACCAAATTATACTAATGCTCACACAACCTTAGTGGTGGCTAAACCAGAGGGAAATCCTAAGGTATTAAGCTATTTATCAGGTGCATCTGGAGTACCTTTTGGTACAAGTAGATGTTCAAGCTACTGACTTTTTTTTGTAGGAAATGTTGCCAGATGATGCTGATCATCATATATCATCTCCTCCAACAAATACAACTCATCACTTAGTCACCTCTAGCAACTACAACTCATGACCTGGTCAAAGCAAATAAGCTCATGGCAAAGGCTAAGCACAGCATGCACAAGATTACCTTCTGAAAGGCAGTTAAGCAGAAGTTTAAAAAGTATGATCAAAAGCTGGAAGCTCTTTCATCCATCAATGCTCCTGAAGCAATCGAAGAGGTTGTCCAAGCTAAAGTTATGACTGAAATGAAAAAGCAACTACCTACATATGTGCCAACAACCATTGTCAAGTTTTTTAATCCACGTCTTAACAAATCTATGCGTGAAGTCATGAAAAACACTCAAATCAGTCTTTTCACCAAACCATCACCAACTACCGCTGATGATCTTTCAGAGATGGAATTAAAGCTAAAGCTGATGAACAGAATGCATCAAAATAAGTCCAATGAGACTCATGACACCCATTAAAAGCTTTATAACACTCTATATGAATCCATCACTCTTGATCAAGAAGCACCAGATACACAAAACAGAGAGCCATCTTTCAATAGAAGGTCTCATGACGATTAGGATCCTACTAATAATTGTGGGGGGAGACAAGAAAGAAAAGAAGGAAGGATGCTGGTGAACCTTCTTCTAGATCATCAAAGAAAGACAAAGCTCTCGTGGTTCTAGTTCAAGAAGACACTCCTGCTGATCAACCCCAAGACAAAGAAGAAGATCATATTCAGAATCGTCCCAATTCAGGATGGTTTAAAAATAAGCCGAGGTTAGCAGAGGCTGCTAAAAGAAGGACAACATGGTTCGACTTACTCTTAAAATATGATATGGATCAAAATGAAACCACATTCTTGGACCATCTATTGTAGCTGTGGCAAAGAAACTCAAAGAACTCATCCAGAAAGACGAGCTCACCATAACAGATCTGGAAGGTGGTAGATTGGAAAAGCTGAAGAAACAGTACAAGAATGATGTTGAACTTGAATATCATGTTGATCAACTAAAGGTAGGATTATTAATAGAAGCTTAGTGGAATAATGGTGAAGGTTATGTGTCCAAGCCTAGATCATTTGAAAGACGTATGTCTAAAAGTACAAAACCCCACAACAGTTTCTACAACAATGATTTCTACTACCTGGTCAACTTTGGCACGGGAGAGAAGTATGTCACATCTATCACCAAGCACTTTACTGCAAGGTATCACATTCAAGGTATAGAAGATATGATTCCTGACAGATGGAGCAAAAAGATTCACCATTATCAAATCGAAGCCCTGAATGGTATTCCCCATTGGGAAGATGGAAGACAAGACTTCTTCAAGGCAGAGATAAATATTAGGTCACCAGACAAAGTTTATCCTGATAAGAAAATCATTTTAGTTGTAAAAGTTGATGTAAAGAAGAAATGAGGTTATGGATTCTTAAAGTCAATTATGGTTAGGAGATCAAACAAAAAGGAATATGAATTTAGCTATGCCTATCTGCCTAGACTCAGTCTGAATGACGTTGAAGACATGTACTTGCTCAAGGTCCAATATAAGCTACACCACCTCCAATCAGACTTTGAGAAAGACTTTAACAATCCACTTTTCCTCTTTATTAGAAGAGTTATGATCCAAAACAGAGTTGAAGACATACAGTTAGGAGTGGAAAGCTATCAGAGAAGTCTCAACCTGACCAAGCCCAAGCTCTATTTTAAAGGAATTAATCAGAAGATACCGTACACTATGTCAGGAATAGAGAAAGGGGTTGTGTATCAGAAGATACCGTTAGGAGTGGAAAGCTATCAGATAAGTCTCAACCCGACCAAGACCAAGCTCTATTTTAAAGGAATTGATCAGAAGATACTGTACACTATGTCAGGAACAGAGAAAGGGGTTGTGTATCTTAACCAACACAACATTAAATCCCTCATGAAGCTTAGTGGAGTTAATAAGTTATGTGACGATACACTCCTGAAGATTCGTGATAATTTTCTAGAGATGGTAAGCAAGAACGAGTTGGGTCATGGAAACAAGAGGTTGAAGGGAAAGGACTGGAACGACAAAGATATCAAGAGATCAAACGAGATTCTAGAAAAGAATGATCAAACTTTGAAGCACAGGGAGTAGCTAAGAAGGCTTGAAAAGTATGTTGGAGGTCGACCAAATACATTTTGTTGGTCCCTTAAATCGTGTAAACATATACGAATATATTAAACACGAGACCATTAAGATACTAATAACAGTTAACTCTTTATTGATATGAATCAAATAATTATACCCAGTTGTTGGCGGAATGATTCTGATAAATTCAGCCCTTTTTATATAAATATATAAATATAAATAAATATAAATATATAACAAGGATCAAAATCCACAAAATCAATGAAACCGGAAGTAGTATATGATATTCCCGGGTTGTAGTCCCAACGAGGAGCGAATTGGAAAGTCGAGAGTCGGTTTGATATTTGATGTTTGAATGAAAAAAATGCTAAAGGGACAAAAATGCATAAGGCTTCTATGACAAAATAACAAATGTATTAGGCAAAATAAGCAAACAACATGTTAATACACAAGCATAATAAACAACTAGGAACAAAAGATGAGCAAATGGTATAAGCCAAAAGCCAGAAATTGGCTTAAAACTCTCAGCAATACTAACTTAAGAGTTAGTACTGCTAGAATTAAACTTAAGTCTGCTAGGCTTATAAAAATCTAATAAGCACAATGCAATGGCAAATAAGCAAATACAAGGGCTTAACTACACCTAAAAAGCAAGAATGAGCAAAATAAGCAAACAAGGACAGGCCAATAAGCAAGAAATAGCAATAAGCACTTAAGGGTAAGCTGCCTACACAACAGCCTAGGGGACAAGGTTTGGGCTTAATTTTATTGCAATCAAACTCCTAAAACTAAAGCTCAAATCTAAAAACTGTTAAATTTCTACAGCTAGCTATGAAGAAAAGCAAAATGAACATATTAAAAACAAATAACAAGGAAAAAAGTCTAAAAGAAAAGGAAGGAACAGGACAAACCAGCAAAAACACTTAGCACAATTTTGATAAAAAACTTGACTCAAACTCAAACATAAGATGCAGACCTTATATTGAACTTTACTCACTTTTAAAACTTAAAATGACACAAAAAATCAAACTTAAACCCAAATAAGAACAAGTTCAAATCACAAAGAGCACATATAACAGCCATAATTCCCACAGATTCAAACACAAGCATATAAAAACTTTGAAATGAAAATCGAAACTAAAAATCACCTTTAAGCAAACTAATATGAATATTTAAAGCCAAACAATAAGACCCAAATGGTTTAAAAATAATACCCGTTTTATACCTTACCCTAACTCCCCGTTTAACTATCTTTTTATGAAATTTTAATACTAGAAATATAGATTAAAAACCTAAAACCTTGGACATACCAGATAGTCATTAACTAATAATAGCCTAATAAACAGGATTTAAACAGTAAATCAACTAAGAACAACACGATTTAAGACTATGCTAAATTTTTTACTTTTTTGACAGTTTTTAAGAAAACAAGTAAATTGAAACAATTAAATTAATAACCTACTTTTTAAACTTTAAATAGCAATAATAAGATAAAATAACATTAAGTAATAAGCTGGTAATAAGCAGACAATAAAACATAAAAGCTAACAAGAATAAAGCAGAAATTGTAAAAGTAGTGTGTACCTCAACCCCTTGTCAAAACAGATTATACAACCTAATAACTCTACACACCTACCCTTGCTTATAAAAAAGCTCTACTATATGCCCCATAAACCTCTTCCAATGCACCTATCATCCATTAGCTCAAAATTTTCCTAATTTCTTTTTAATTAACTGTATTTCACAAAACCTTTTGTAAAACCTTTGAATAAGTTTAAAACAGTTCCTATAATGCTTAAAAAAGCTTATAAGAATGACTTGTAAACACACAACAATTTGAATGCATAAGCTTAAAAGACAGAATTTGCAAATTTAAAAAACTACAATTTCATTAACATAATTTGATTACAAGACTTTTGAAAGTTAAAAAATTACAAAATTTTAAAGACAATAGAACATTTAAAAGTAAATTAAAACTACTCCCTAAAGCTACTTGCCAAAAATGGCTTACAATTGCACCCTATTTATAATAGAACCCTAACTCTTGAGTCCTCTCTCTGTGTGTTTCTTTTGAGAGTGGCTCAGGCCATGTGTTTGTTGTGTGAGTAGAAAGCACAAAGTCATCTTAGTCTTCCATTTGCCTTTGAGCCCAAGCATAAAATCACAGCCCTCCATTCCTCTTGTCGTTTTTGTTATCCAATGGTATCATTGGGGATTTCCAAGGTGGCAATCACCCATGTGTGTGGGGTTGGAGGATGGTGGAAGTTATTTGGACAAGGTAACTATAGTCGAGGTTGCAGGGTTGTTTGAGAGTGACAGGGGTGAGCAGGGGAAAATGACGGGAAATTTTGATATAGAGCAGGGGTAAAAGTTTGGGTGGAAATGGCACAATTGGTCCCTGAACTTGATATAAGTTATTTTATTCAAAGTCCTTGTGGGGGTAAACTTTTGGGGAATTGGCACAAACAGTCCCTGAGGGTAATATGTGATTTGCATAAGTGTGAGTCCTTTAAAGGACTAAATACAAAAATTATTTGTTTTGGGCTACAGATGTTTTCAACAAGGGAATTGGGCCTTATATTTGTTGTTTGGGCCACGTATGATGAATAAAATGGACATGGGCTTTTTTGTGGTTTAATATAAAAGGGATTGGGCTTATGGTCTTCATATAGTGTATAAATGGGCTGACCCGGCCCATTAGATGGGTACGGGTGGGCCTATTTAACATTTCTTCGTTTATGGCTTTAGGTTTGACCGTTGACTTTCGGGTTTGACTTTGACTTTTGTCTTAGATTTGACTTTGCCTTTTCCACGCTTTTCCATTCCATGCTTGGTTTTGTCCGTTTTTGCTTGGTTTTTCGTCCTTTTCTCAGATATCCGTTTCCTGCACAATATAAATGAAAACATACAAATACAATGTATTTTTGGGTACGTTTTTGGTCATTTAAGTCCGATTTTAATGAAAAAGGGTATGTGTATTTAAGTACATACCAAAATCCCCCATACTAAGACATTGTCGTGTCCTCGCGCAATGCTATGAAGTAAGCACGTAGAAACTAAGAATCTCGATCCCCCTCGACTAATAACCTCGAAAAGTAGCTAAGTGTTCGTCAAGGGAAATAAAATGACTCATAAGTTTTGAAAAGCCCCCGTCTTTACCATTTTTTTAAATATTTACTCTTATTTCTACACATATTTTTGTATTTTTCATTTCAAGCAACTAACTAACTTATTTGACTTCGTTTTTGTGGTGTACGTTAAGATCATAGAACAAATCATTTCGATCCGAGAATGCCCCAATCCAAAAAGGATAAATTCCATCTTCCCCCCGACTTTTCACTTATTCAAACCAAGCTTAAAACAAATCACCGCTAATTATGATTTAAAATGCTACCATTATTTTTGCAACTATTGAACTTTCACTCCGACAATTATTATATCTTAGGGTATGTGCAAATTTTGAATTTCAACTTTGGATCAATTTATGCAAAAATTCTATGCTACATGTTCACCCGAGAATAATGAGTTTGAAGGCAAACCATCCCATTTTGCGACTTCGACTCAGGCACATCCTAACCTTGCGGCTAAGTAGACCAGCTTTTGACACTCACAAAGACAGTAATCGGGACTCACGGACCTTAGGTTTCAAAAACTCTCAGATTTTCCGTATACACATAGCTTATAAAATAGAATAGTCAAAGTTCAAAAGCATATTTAAATTTAACAAAAAGAGATCTTTTATTTATTAATTCACACTTAATTTTAAATACTTATGCAATTGTAACCTTCGACCTTTTAGAAGGCTGGCAAACAATCGGTTTGTGAGTCGGACAAGATGCAGCAAACTTTTATCAGTCTCGGATTATTATTCTTACTATGGGCTTTCTTTAGAAGGCTGTAACATCAGTTGTGAGCCGGCAAGATGCAGCAAACTTTTATCAGCCCACAATTTATATTTATTATATTTTGTCATTTTTCAACATATCATCTTTTTTTTACGATATAGAGAAGACTTCTTTTTGAAAAATTCAAGTATAAATTTGAACTAAGGCTAAATTTTTTGCTATATACTACATAAAAATTATTGATTTAAGTTTAATCTCCCAAGAATAGCACGATATAAATCAGTTTATAGCTTATAGAGGAAGAAAAGGCCCAACAAATTACACACATGAGCTCTTAAGATTTTCAATATCCTTTTAGCACCAACTCAAAATTTAACTCTAGTCATTTCGTTCTTCGCAATCCTAGCGAATAAGCTTATCCCTAAAAGTTAGGAACAACTAGAGCTCAACTCGCATCGATCGAAAAATCAAAATTTATTCTTATTTCACCCAACAGGATAGTTAAAAATTATTGACAAAACACTTTTTTAATTTTGAAAAATTTAATATTTTTTTTATTTTTTAGTACTTTATTCATAATTTTGGGTAAAAACGGGTTTTGGTGGTAAAAACAGGATTACGTGAAAACAACGGCTGCAGGCATAATCAAATCGAAGACCCCCTATACTAGAATGAAACATTGTCCTCAATGTTTTACGAAGGGTCTCTACGTAAATCCTAAGCCGTTTATTAAGTATGCTTAAAGATAAATGTTAGTCGATAAGATTTGGATATCGGATTCCCAAAATGAAGCTGAGGATTTGAAGCTCTTGTGATCGAAGGACAAAAACTGCGAGCACGAGAGGCTTCAAAAATCCGGGACAACCTGGACAATACAACACAAAACACAACACATGGAAAAGGAAAGAGGCAGGCCTCAACACAACACATAAACACTTATTCATTACTACCATACTACTACTACTACTACGATAATACTAGGATAAGCATGGGGTGCCTCCCATGAAGCGCTTGTTTTAGGTCACTTAGCTTGACCTAATCCCCCATACTTGAGCTTGTCAAGGGGGATAGAAGTGGAGACACGGAACATCCAAGACTCGGATGTCCTCTTGGTAAGAGCAAGGAAAAATCTCCATCGGGCTTTCAAGAATTTTGGTGACTTTGAAAGCTTTAGTGCCTCGATGAGATAATTCCGGGAGAAGATAGGTATGAACTCTTTTAGAAGTGAGAATCCTAAGGTTGTAGACTTTTTTCTCATTTTCGGATGAAAACGATAGTAAAGTTCCTAGCCCAGGAACTTCTTAGTGGAAAGGAAGTTCATAAAGAGGTGGATTAAAATCCTCAAGAATTAAAGAAGCATTAGTGGTCTTCTTTACATTCTTATTCGGTGTTGCAAAGTTGATGACTTTAAAGAGGTTCTCATGAATGAGTATTCCCGGATTAAATACCTTGTCCTCGTTGTTGGTTGAAGACAGAGCATCAACCTCGGAAAAATCCTCATAGAAAACCGAGTCACACTCGGGAAAAGGAAGGACATTGTTGGATTCAGGAAGATCAAGTTCATCAATCAAGATTTTAGAATCTTTGATTTTCTCTTCCTTGAAGTCAAATGGATCATCATAAGTGTCATCATTAACGGTCTCATGATCAAAAAGATTATCATCATAATCATCCCATAATGGTGGGGATGAGTAATCAAGATCATCATCAACATCATCATATAATGGCGGAGATGAATAATCGAGAGCATGTTCATCGGTGAACATCTCGAGAATGGTATTAATAAGATCGTTATCGAGAGAATAGTTTGCTAATGGAGATTGAGTAAGCAAACATTTCACTTCTTTAATAACGTCTTCCGGAGTCATATCATCATTTCCCGGTGGAAATGATTCACTAGGAGCGAGTTCATCGGCGAACTCCTCGGAGATGGTATCATCAAGAGAATTTTCATCAACCGAATCTTCGAGAATAGAATCCATATCCTTGATAGGATCATGGTTAAGCAAATACTCTAATTCTAGAAGATCGGATTCGGCATCAAAGGGAAGATCATCATTTCCTGGTGGAAATGTGATATGAGCGAGTTCATCGGCGAACTCCTCAAGAAAATAGTCGCTAGTCTCAGAAATGTGGAGACTAGGTGAAGAAGAGGTGGTACTGCCACTTAAAGAATTATGAAAAGGAGGGAGAAGAGATGAAGGATTACTATTTCCTGGGGGAAATGAATCACTTGCGAGATAAGCTTCGAATTCTTCCCAAATTAACTCACTTTCTTCGAGGGAGATAAGTGTGGGGGAAGAAGAAGAAGACTTGGTCTCGGGTTCCGAAATCGGAGTGGGATTGCCACTCAATTGATTATCATGATACGGAGGGAGATCTTTGGTTTTATCAAGATTTAGCAAGTTCTCAATAATGTCTTCCTCCGGATCAAAGATATCATCATTAACTTCCGGTGAAGTTAAATTGGTATGAGAAGAGACAAGAGAAGTGGGATTGCCACTTGGATGATTTGTTGCAAACAAATCTTCACGAATTTCCTCATGTGAAACATTGTAGACATCAATCATGTTGATTGATTCTTGATGAGGTTCGTTTGAATAGCTTGAAGTGTCATTTCTCATGTTCAAGATTAGTCTTTCATTACCGTCACGGAGAATCATTTCTTC